>CM060949.1:117743848-117758848 GCA_030765055.1 Mantis religiosa | reverse complement strand
AGTAATTTTTACAGATTCGTTTTGCTATATGAACTCACATTAATGGGTACTTCTTTGTGAAAAAATGGTGTATAAGAAAATATATGAACTTCTTCTTCTTCTTCTTCTTCTTCTTCTTCTTCTTCTTCTTCTTCTTCTTCTTCTTCTTCTTCTTCTTCTTCTTCTTCTTCTTCTTCTTCTTCTTCTTCTTCTTCTTCTTCTTCTTCTTCTTCTTCTTCTTCTTCTTCTTCTTCTTCTTCTTCTTCTTCTTCTTCTTCTTCTTCTTCTTCTTCTTCTTCTTCTTCTTCTTCTTCTTCTTCTTCTTCTTCTTCTTCTTCTTCTTCTTCTTCTTCTTCTTCTTCTTCTTCTTCTTCTTCTTCTTCTTCTTCTTCTTCTTCTTCTTCTTCTTCTTCATTGTAATCATCATCACCGAATGAGCCCTAAGTTTGTTCAATCTTCAAAGTATCTGATTATAATAATCTTACAATTATAATCCTAGAATTTATAATTTTGAATTATTTGTGGTGTCCAAATGAAATATGTAGTGTTTAACGCCCGCTTTTACTATATGCAGCACCGCAGGCGGTGACACTGATGATATACGAAACGAAGATGGAGCATCGGTGGAATGAGATGGTGAAGGAAACTAGAGATCCTGGAAAAAAACCACCCAGCGCCGTGTTGTCCAACACAAATTTCACTTTCCTGTTGCCTGGGATCGAACCCGGGCCGCCTTGGTGAGAGTCGAGCGATCTAACCACTTAGCCACAGCGCGGCTCACGTTAGTTCGATCTTCCTCCACTCAGTTTCAGAGGAAATAAGTGAATATTGATTTTGCAAAGCAATTAAAATCCACACTTTCATTGATTGGAGTTGAGGTTGCAGTGATTTTCTGGGGCCCAAGCTCCATCGTTTGATGGCAAACTAACTTTAGTCTGCAGCTTCCGTACGGGGTTTTCATTATCACTTTATTCATCACTACTGTTAAAACAGCCTTAGTTCAGGAGCTGTTTTTCTTTCTTGTTCCTGAAAAGCTATGCCTAGGGACCAAAGCCATTTTGCAAATTCAGTATTTAGCCATTTTCATTCGCTGTTACACTAACGCAGTACCAACAAGTAGGGAGTTTGCATCTCAATGTCGCTTTGATTTCGTTGAGGGCATAAGTATGTAAACTATCAATTGCGATAAAACACAGCGAAGTTTAGATTCTCACAGGTCAGTAAACAACTTGATGAGATCGCACCTGTTTGGTCTCAGATTACTTATTACCAGAAAATGACTTTGCTATACTGGAGAAGACACTGATAATGCTGTAAATATAGTTGTTAATAACATCACAGATGTTCGGAAAAATTCAATTTATTTGGGAGAAGAGACTCGTGTGCTCTCATCCTGTGTTTACCACAGATCTAACCCTTCGTCAGAAGCACATGGCATTCACTCCCCCACATCTGTCAACAATAGGTAATCCTTCCTGGTGGTCAGTGCAGGATATGGGTCACACGACAGATGAAGACCACCATCCGTCAGCCTTTCAACTCTTCCCTATTTGTATAGGCAACATTGTCGTAGGCTCGACTATAAGTTGAGTCATTTCCTCATACCTACCTGCTAGCTTTTTGCTATTTCATTTGTAACTACTTTCATACTCGTAATTTAATCATGAAATAGAGAACTTTTTAATTTATCGCCAATTTCCCGTTGCATTATTTCATCTACTTGTTTCCTTATTCCATTCCACTGCTCATTACCTTGCTGCCCCATGCCATTCTTATACTTTTCTACCCAAGGAATATTTTTCTAGAAATGCTACGATTGAAAATTTTCATAAAAATTTCAAGATAGAATTCTTCATTGGAATGCAGCTGTAGAAAATAGAAAGGTTACCACTTAAAAAAAAACAACACAACAAGAGGACAGATGATGAATATGTCGCTTCAGTCAGTCTTTCCTGCGAGTTTTATCAATATATAAAGTCTATTAATTGAAAAACAAAATTGCAATATGTTTTCGGAACTCTCTTCAACCTGTTAGACATTTATAGGTAACTATGGGACATGCCGAAATTGCCGTAAGTCCAGAGCTTTCACGTCCAACTCTGCTATGAACAGTTGCGACGCGAGCTGTGTGCAATGTATGTACAATTTCTGTATTATATCAATTAGGCACAACTTCCAAAGCTCTGGACTCGTCTGACATTACATCCTACTGTGATGTCATCCTGAGCTTGGAACACGCCATCGATTTTAATCACAATGCATATGGATTGAATTTTATAGGTTGATAACTAACCAAGTAGTTCTAACAGTAGTTCTTAACCTTTTACGGTTTGGTTAAAGCCTCTTCTGGCTTTATCGATTTCTGACTTCTGTGAGCTTACTACCCCTCTTCTCATAGCTATAACTGAAAATGTTATGCGATATAAGATGTTCCTCCGGCATTCTGTTTGTGTGACATCCTATGCCTTTAGTACTACGCAAGCATTTGTACCACTGATTCCAATATTTTCAATTTTTATCCAACATAACTGCTTGGTCATATATCCATTTTCATCTAAGAATCTTTCCTTAGCAGATGCAGTTATTAGGATATGCTTTATTGTTTGTTTTCATGCTTTGGTGCCTACAATCATTAGATTTCAGAGTATTACTATGTCTGTAACAAGTATTCTGTTTTAAAGTTCTGTTTCTTCCACATATGTAGTGAAACTAATAATGTTGAAAACATCGCTGCCATGTTGAAATGTTATATAAGAACACACATTACACGTGCGCACACGCGCATAAAGCTCTTAGTTTATTCTCTAATATGTGTACTGAATCGACATTTTCTGGGCTTAAATGACCTAGCTGTTGACGAACCCTTAAATCTCACTCACTCACTCACTCACTCACTCACTCGCTCACTCACTCACTCACTCGCTCACTCACTCACTCACTCACTCACTCACTCACTCACTCACTCACTCACTCACTCACTCACTCACTCACTCACTCACTCACTCAACATTTCTATTGAATAATCTTAAGAGATATGTTAAATTTATAGAATTTGGACCCAACTTGTTTGCGCTTAAAATAATTTCTGTAAATTTTCTTCAATATTTGGACGACTGTCAAGTTATATCCACACAGTAAAGTTTGTTTGTTTTTTTATTTTACGTCCTCCAACGTTAAGTCATATCGGACGGTGAATGAAAATGGGTGAAATGATGCCCAAATGCGTCCAGGGTCCATAGAGCTTAGAGCTACCCGACATTCGTCTTTCAGGATAAGGGAAAACCCCGGGAAAAACCTTATCCAGGTAACTCACCCTGACCGAGATTCGAACTCGGGACCTCTTGAACGTGAGACAGACATGCTACCGTCTACGCTACCGAGGCGGGCTCCACACAGTAAAGTCTATCTACACATAGATGTAATGTGTCTAGCAAAATATTTTCGGCAATGTTCGATCTTAAATGGAACTGACGCCTATGCGTATATTTGGCTACATAAGGGCGCAAAAGTATTTTTAAAAGGTTTGTGTTTATGTTGGTGACATTGACTCTCAAGAATGGCCAGAGTGATCGTTATGAGGACTAGTGATTAAGGTATCTTTTATTACTACTTTGTGAAGGGAGTATAAGGCATCTTAGTTATTTTCCCCACATGGAACGAGGTAATAAAAATAGAAATCCTACTTATTATTCAACTCTTTTTAAAAGGTCGAGGAACAGAATTGTATAAGCACAAGAGTTCTGAAAAGTTACATTATTTTCAGGTTTAAATAAGGTGAATATTCAAGAAGACATTCCATTGTTTCTGCTGTTATTTCTTGACTAAACCACTTTGAAAAAATTTCGATCTTATTAAAGCCCCGCTCTAAAATGTATTTTGATATAACAACTGAGCAAAAAGGCAACAAAATGAGATGAAAACCATGTATATATAATGGTTAGTATTCTGTGATATGTTTCCGTTCTCATCCTTACTCAGTTTTGAATATACATATGTGAGCGTGTGAGGGATTTGTTAATCTTTACTGGGACGTTTGTGTATATAGCTCTGTAGATGTACTTGTCTCAACATTTCATTGCATTATTTTTCAGCAGTTTTATTATAGGTTTCTCTAAACATCAGAAAGATGCGGAGAGAATAGAATGGGAGAGAATGAAACAAGGAGTGGAAGAGAGGGAGAAAGAATCACAGAAAATTATCGCAATTAGTATAATAATTAAGTTCAGCTGCAGAGTTTGCTAGTATGTTCTAAACTAAAATAATCAACTTTTGGTTTAATAATTGATGTTGAGGTGTATCGGTATAAGGCTATTGTGAATCCCGAAGCTAGAACGATCATTCATTTCTATCTCTCTCTCCCTCTCCCTTTCCCTCTCCTTCCACCCTTTCACATAAGAAGGTATAAGTATTTGACGATTCAATCAATAGCAAAGAGTATCAGGATATAATTAACACCACAAAAGTTATATTTGATATAAACGGTGCACTTCACCTAAGTCTAGATCTGTGCATGCACGTGTGTGTGTGTGTGTGTGTGTGTGTGTGTGTGTGTGTGTGTGTGTGTGTGTGTGTGTGTGTGTGTGTGTGTGTGTGTGTGTGTGTGTGTGGTAAGTTGTGTAGGTCTTGAAGCTTACCAATTATACTACGTTCATTTAAGAATGAAGATGACTTCACAAGCTATTTGCAGAACATTCAATATACGTTTCGTTTATGAGGCAAATACCTTAAACATTCGGTACTTTAATCAAAATTATTAGAGCTGTTTTGAGGTAGTTTAGCGTAGAGAGATTTTCTCGAAAATCTTTATGTTGCATTACTTATATATGTTACTAGTTAAGTCACAAATTATATATTCCTCTGTTCAAGTAAAGGCTTTTTTTTTTTCACAATCATCTTTCAGCCTGTAATCTTTGGATTTATCAACTATCCTGACAACAAGTATTGGAGTTTACACATTTTTCCTTTTTGAGTTATAGTGTAAACATAAAGACACACACTACCCACACGGACCTTTTTCTAAAAACGCTTCTTATGAAACTAGGGGACATAAACATATACTTGAGATGAAACCTTGATTTCCAAATTTCTTGTGGAGCGCAATAGATACTTCTGCCACTTATTTCATGCAAGTAGGTAGTAGAGACAGTAGAAGGGGGGAACCAAACCTGAATGGGTTTGTATTTCTAAACAGTAATTTATAGCATATGCTAAATCTAAACTTATGTATATCAGCAGCAAAGAACAATGTGTAGATTCAAGCTTTAGCTGTCTTGAAGTATGAAACCCAAGTGTCGTGTAAGAAATCTTTCTATTGTCTGGCGCAGAGAGAACTTTCAGTGATTTTCGTACGGTTTCTTGGTGCACAACTTTTCAGCAGAAATCCTCCTTTCTCTGTTATTTGCGAGGAACCGTTATTGGATAAATAGCCAGTCTCTCACTGTATACGTGCTTGAGAGGCAACTGGGGTTGAAGGGGTGAAGGGCTTAGACTCCCTCCAGCGACAAGTTGACAGGCAGCCACATATTCTGCAAAATTTGGGTCATCTAGCGTGGCAAAAACGGTACAAGTGACGCCTCTGTAGACAGCAATGATATTGCAAATTCTTCTGAGGGTAAGCTTGCGTGTCCACGGCCTGTAGGCGAAATGCAACAATTTGCAGCTTGGCCACTCAAATATGGTACCTTATGTTTTGGTATTCCTTACCTGTGATGAAGTATTTATATACATATATGTAATCTTTTTTTTACTGTATGAGAGTTCATTTTCAGAGCAATGAAGAGGAAAGGTTGTCAATTAAATTTAAATTTTAACACAAGGAGGAAATGTATAACTTGGAAAAAAATATGAATGATGGATTTGATAGTGTATTCTGGCAATAATTAACAATAATATGAAGACATTCGAACTATCTGACATTGTAAAAGTATGAAGAAATATGAAATTTCTTTTACTTAACTATTAATATTCAGTATTATTCACCAACGACCAAAGTTTTTCAATGCCTATTTATTTATTTATTCTATGGCCATCAAAACGGTTTACTGCTCTGTCAGAAATAAGATATAGCAGGCTCGTTGTTTTCACATTTCGGGTGTATATTACCTATTTAATTATCTTCAGTTGAGGCCATTTTGGACGTTTCAAGTCTAGCTCCATTTTTAGGGAGGATAGTGGTAGCTTCTTTCATATCCTGCAAACACAGCTCGTTTATTTGTGCAGTAAATTATCTGGATTTCAGTTCCTGGATAATTATTCGTAGAACACTTCCATAATCTATTTCCTGAAAACTCTTTTAGTAAGCGTTTCATTTCAATAATTATGAATTCAAGATATTTGTTGGACAAGTAGATTGAGATGTAGAGAATGTGTTCCCTGATAAAAATTTCTTTTCCATTGTTTATCGCAAGCCATATGTTATGTTCCTAGCAGTAGATCTGATCCGATATATAGTGCAGTTAACTCAAATTCTTAAGCTCAGCAACAATGGAATATAAAATGTCCATATGAATAATCGATTATTTATAGAATCGCAAATCTGGATTATTTTATTCGCGTTCACATTAAATTTACAGAATGCAAATTGATCAATTACGATACATTAGGCGTATTACGGCGCCGATGGTTAGATTGTATTAGAAGCCCGGGTAATGAGGGTCATTAGGAAGGAGCGGTCATTACGATGTGTTCAAGGAAGAAACTACCCGGTGAGACAAGTGACCTAAGATACAAGGAAACAAATCAGAAAACAGGAGTGTCACTACAAATTTATGTACTTTTTATGCGCTATACATATATAAGCAAATACATAAACACATATAAACACATACAAGGATAGGTTTTGTATTATTGAATTGTTTGAATCCGAACAACCTACGTGATGTAAATCCGAACGGGAATTAGATCTTACTGAGAAACGTGAGAGGCAATTTTCACGTTTCTCGAAATTTCTACTCTTCCACTGTCACGTTTTTGGTAAAAGTTTTTGGAAAGTTTCTTTAACTCTTTTTTCGTAATTTTCAAAGATATATGCAATTTGAAAATGCTATTTGAAATTATATTCCATAAATATTTCAGCATTAGAAACACAGAATTTTCTCAGTGTGATATTTTTACGTTCTTTGCAACCTAACTTTCGATTTAAAAAAAATCAAATGTGTATCTTAAAGTTTCTAAGAATAGGCTATAAAGTCATTTCTACTCCTGAGAGTTCCATTTTACTTGAAAATAATAAACAATGGACCAGAAACTTATGTACTAAATTAATATAGATATCAAGAAAATATTCAAAGCACTTTTCCCCTAGGTTTCCGAAATATTTTGCGTATTATATTTAAATTTTTTGACGAGTAAGTATAATTGAATGGGAAACCTACTCGTATAAAATACAGGATTCTTTTTCTTTCTTCCTTTCTATCTTCTACCTATCATCCTCCTTTCTTTCCTTCTTTCCTCATACTTTCTTATAAATTAAAGTATATAATTTTTCTCTTTCTCTTAAATTTCATAGCTACTATTCATAAACACGATTCTTGCATTACCTAATATTCATTATGATGACATATTTTCAAGCTAGAAATGATTTCAATTTTAGTGAAATTAATAATTTTTGGCATGCAATAGGGATGAGCTATTAATGCTCCTTCTTGTTTGCCATTAAAACATAGTGATATAAAGTGTAAATAAATAAAAAATTGAGAATTTACAAACTATTTCAGTCAAACGTTTTTAATTTGCCAAAATATAAGTGTAATTTTGTGTTGTAATTTACGTCCTTTAACTTTTTAAGTCAAATCGGACGATGAATGGAACGGGTGAGATGATGCTCAAATGGGCCCAGCGTCCATGGAGCTTAGAGTTACCCGACATTCGTCCTTTAGGATAAGGGAAAACTCCAGAAAAAGCCTTATCCAGGTAACTCACCCTGACCGAGATTCGAACTCGAGACCTCTTGAACGTGAGGCAGACATGCCCCGAGGTGGGCTATATTTATTTCGGAAATGGCCCAGGGTCCATGGAGCTTAGAGTTACCCGACATTCGTCCTTCAGAATAAGGGAAAACTCCAGAAAAAGCCTTATCCAGGTAACTCACCCTGACCGAGATTCGAACTCGAGACCTCTTGAACGTGAGGCAGACATGCCCCGAGGTGGGCTATATTTATTTCGGAAATGGCCCAGGGTCCATGGAGCTTAGAGTTACCCGACATTCGTCCTTCAGAATAAGGGAAAACTCCAGAAAAAGCCTTATCCAGGTAACTCACCCTGACCGAGATTCGAACTCGAGACCTCTTGAACGTGAGGCAGACATGCCCCGAGGTGGGCTATATTTATTTCGGAAATGGCCCAGGGTCCATGGAGCTTAGAGTTACCCGACATTCGTCCTTCAGGATAAGGGAAAACTCCAGAAAAAGCCTTATCCAGGTAACTCACCCTGACCGAGATTCGAACTCGGGACCTCTTGAACGTGAGGCAGACATGCCCCGAGGTGGGCTATATTTATTTCGGAAATGGCCCAGGGTCCATGGAGCTTAGAGTTACCCGACATTCATCCTTTAGGATAAGGGAAAACTCCAGAAAAAGCCTTATCCAGGTAACTCACCCTGACCGAGATTCGAACTCGAGACCTCTTGAACGTGAGGCAGACATGCCCCGAGGTGGGCTATATTTATTTCGGAAATGGCCCAGGGTCCATGGAGCTTAGAGTTACCCGACATTCGTCCTTCAGAATAAGGGAAAACTCCAGAAAAAGCCTTATCCAGGTAACTCACCCTGACCGAGATTCGAACTCGAGACCTCTTGAACGTGAGGCAGACATGCCCCGAGGTGGGCTATATTTATTTCGGAAATGGCCCAGGGTCCATGGAGCTTAGAGTTACCCGACATTCGTCCTTCAGGATAAGGGAAAACTCCAGAAAAAGCCTTATCCAGGTAACTCACCCTGACCGAGATTCGAACTCGGGACCTCTTGAACGTGAGGCAGACATGCCCCGAGGTGGGCTATATTTATTTCGGAAATGGCCCAGGGTCCATGGAGCTTAGAGTTACCCGACATTCGTCCTTCAGGATAAGGGAAAACTCCAGAAAATGCCTTATCCAGGTAACTCACCCTGACCGAGATTCGAACTCGGGACCTCTTGAACGTGAGGCAGACATGCCCCGAGGTGGGGTATATTTATTTCGGAAATGGTTCAGGCTAGGAAGAGTATTATTTTTATGAAATTGTGTACATATTAAATGAACTATATAAGTTTTTCCTGAAATATACTTTTGTCGATCATGAAATCCCAGTTAAATGCATTTGTAATAGTAATGATAGTGAGGAATTCACAGGCTATTCTGAGAAAATTCAGAATATACAGTTTAATTATCTTGTTAATGTCACAAATGGTTTGAGCTGTTTTCAAGAAGATAAAAAAGTAACCAGACTTATTCCATGTCAAGTTAGTTTGAGCTATATGGAACTTAGTTGTGATATCTTATGGAAGTTGTGACGCTTAAATATAAAGCTCGTTGATCCTATAGTTATGCTGTTCACACACACACACACACACACACACACACACACACACACACACACACACACACACACACACACACACACACACACACACACACACACACACACACACACACACACACACACACACACACACACACACACCACGCGCAAATGCTGAGAGGGAGATGCTAAAATGTTTCAAAACATGTACTTCCATTGAAAACTAGTTTTAACCCACCTCGGTAGCGTAGATGGTAGCGTGTCTGCTTTACGTTCAAGAGGTCCCGAGTTCAATCTCGGTCAGGTTGAGTTACCTGGATAAGGTTTTCCCGGGGTTTTTCCTTATCCTTCTAGACGAATGTCGGGTAACTCTACGCTCCATGGATCCTGGACTCATTTGAGCATCATTTCACCCAATTCACTCACCGTCCTATATGAGTTAACGTTGGAGGAGGTAAATTTAAAAAAAAAAACCTAGTTTTGGAACTTTGGATGAAATATAATATCAACTTCCTCAGTTGGTTAGGCGTTGGCCTAGTAATACCAAGGTTGCGGTTTCAAGCCTACTCCAGATCGATAGTTTATAAATCTACCCTATGTAGGTTTATTGACATGTAAAATAACTCCTTCGGGAAAAAATTGTGGCACACAGGCAGCGCCAATATGATCCTGTAAATCGACTGCGTCCTTAATAAACGAAATATTTTATATTTGTAACCTCCTCTCCTACTTTAGGTGAGCTGTCCAGAAAGTAAAAATCAACTGAAACAACTGACTGCCTTACATGTGTATGGAGAAATAAATATAGCAGAGTTATGTACTTATAGTTACATTTGAAACCATTTGTGGTCAAACAATTTGAGCAATATTAAGGCAGGAATTGTATTTTAAATTATTTTAGTGTCCATTGCAGTACTATGCAGTGGAATATTTAATTATTGTAGAAATTAACCAACGCAGCTAACAACAAATATTAAATATTTTAAAATTAATGTTTTAAAGACTTTGATCAAGTTCATATGCACATTAACTTAAAAATAATATTTCCTTAATGCTTTTACGAGCTCGAAATTGCACATCTTGACTGAATGGCTCAAATATTGATTCCAGGAAAAAGTTGGCCCAGAAATTTACATAAGTCGCAGCTCGCGTTCCTTTTGCTGTAAGTACACGGGGAGTGTAGACTGATTATACAAACCATATGCTGCACTCTCAGAACGAAGTTCTCATCGGCGCAATACCAAGTACATATTAAGAAGATAATTGACAACCCATCACACACCTAAAGGGTGTAATGACTTTCCTGGGAAAAGGTTCAAAAGGTCAAACTGACCATCGGTGCAATACCCTTCACACCAATACTGTCTAATCGTGCAGACGTTGGCCTTCCTTTCTTACTAAAATACGCATGTGGTGCTTCTGACAATTGAAGAATTTAAATAAATGTATGTCAGAAACTGTGTCACATTCAGTTTCACTGTTATGGCAGCAGTTCAAGGAATAAAAGTTTTCCCATTTTATATCCTCTGTTACCTGTGACATTAACCGAGTGGGATGGTTCAGGCGCTTTGGTCTGCGGCCCTCATTCGGGAGGGCGGGTTCGATTCCCGTGTCCGACCTAAGTGTTGCGTGCAGGGTTATTAATACGAGGGCTGTTCAATAAAGAATGATCATAATTTCTTTACGGTCATAATTTTTCGCACTAAAATTCAGTCTTATTATATTCTGTTAGCTTAATGTGAAACAAATACGCCGTAGTATTCTATTGTTGGTACTCCTGGTTCCCGCCTGTGACAACTATGCAAGTTCAGACATGTTCAGTATCGCCTACCGCAGCAATGGAGGTAACACGCGAGGAACAATATGCGGTTTTGAAATTCTGCTTTCGTCTCAACAAATCTTCAGTTGCGGCCTATACAATGTTACAGGAGGCCTATGGAGAGTCTGTTCTTCCCTACATCATAGCTCGAAGGTGGTTTAAAATGTTTAAAGAGAGGAGACACTCAATTTCAAAGAAAGGTGGACCCGGTGCTCCAGTTACTGCACTTACGGAAGAAAACATCAACATTGCTGCTGCCATTGTGAGAGAGGATCGACGAATTACCTTAAGATCACTTTCTGAAATACTGAACATTTCATTGGGTGCCACGCACACGTTGGTGACAGAAACATTACACATGGGACGTGTTTGTGCGCGATGGTTTCCAAGATTGCTGATTCCCGAACAAAAGGACATTTGATGTTAGAGGAAGATCCGGAGTTTCGTTCAAACGTAATCACTGATGATGGAACTTGGCTACATCATTTTGATCCTGAGAGCAAACAGCAAAGCTCAGTGTGTAAATATCCTTCATCACCAATCCCCAAAAAGCAAAAGTGGTTGCTTCTGCTGGGAAAGCTATGGTCATCTCATTCTTTGATATTCATGGAATGGTTTATCAGCATGTTGTACCTACACACACATCAGTAACTGGACAATACTACAGGGATGTCCTGAAAACACTGCAAGCCCATATCAGGTGCAAAAGACCACGTTTCCGTGAAGCAGGCTGGATGCTGCACCACGATAATGCGCGGCCGCATATTGCCAATGTTTTTGCTGAATATCTTGCAAAAATCAACGTGAAGGAACGATTTTGAAGGATCTCTCAAAAAATGGTTTCCAGCATGTCTTTGAAGACTGGCAGAAACACTGAGACAAGTACATCATATTCATGGGAGACTATTTTGAGAAGGACCATCAAAATTATGAGGATGAGTAAAGGTACGCTGTCAAAATATAATTGTGATCATTCTTTATTGAACAGCCCTCGTATAATAAAATGAAAGGACTTCTAGTAGTAAACCTTTATTCTCTCCGTGCACGAAGATTACGAAATTAACAACAAAACACTTCATTTCACATGTCTACAATAGCCATAGAATAACAACTATATAATGACAAATACAACGCTTACTGGTGGCAGAATAAAGAGATTCATTACCTCCCGTACTATAGTACGATCCACATAAACCTGAACCATTTCAATAGGCCATAATTTCTCTTTGAAAGCTCGTAGAATGTAGACATTTGTTTTAATGATCTCAGTGGCTCTGGGACACTTGGCAGTCTTAATGTGTCATTTTCTTTGATATGACTGTAGACACTGAAGTTTATATGGTTATCTTCAATACATTTGTGGAGCAGCTGGATTATATCGAATTGAGGGAAGGTTATTTCCAGCAAGATGGAGCAACGTGCCATACATCTAATGGACAAAATGGAATGGATCCTCTCACCTAACCTCACCGGATTCTTTTTTGTGGGGATGTCTAAAAATCAGAGTGTACAAGAATAGGCCACGGACAATTGATGTTCTCAAGGAATCCATTCGAACCGAAATAAGTAACATTGGCGAGGATACTCTCCGTAAAACTTCAGAGAATGTGGTGATACGAGTGAAAACATGTATAGATGCTGATGGAGGACACTTCCAACATTTTCTCTGAGATAATGGTATAATGTAATCTCCCAATTGTGTATTATATTCTCCCAAAGTTGCACGTGTGTCCCATTATTGGCTAAAAAGTAATGGACTATTGAAATGGTTCAGATTTATATTGATCGCACTGTATCATAGAAGGGGCGACGACCCATGGGATTTTCGGGAGTTTCCTGGATCACCAGGTGAATGTCGGGTATCTCCGGAATTTCCTATCTTTTCATTTCACTTCCATTATCATTTCACATAATCTCTCATCTGGTGGCCTCTTTCAGGGTAGAAATGTCGGCGGGTGTCTCGGCGGTGCATGGTGGGATGATATTCTCCTAGTAACCACTTCCTCCTCCGGTAGATCGATTGCCGATCTCCGAATCGGCTGCTGGGACCACTTTCGAATCCCAGTAGGGGGAATGTCCGTTGTTCTAGTCTGCTGAAGGAGGTAGGGACCCTACTCTCTGCACTATCGTGACTCCTTGTGACGGCCGCTGTCTCCTCTCGCCTCATCCTCTCTCCTGGGGATCCATCACTTGGGGGCATAGGTACAATAGATCAAATCTGGTCGCTGTGCCGAATCCCCTCGTAATCCTAATCCTACCTGTGACATTAATCACGATTTAGGCCACATTTATGCTACGATTTCATGCCGTGCGGCAAAGAATGGCACAACGCCGCAGAATTTTTAATGCATGCGACGTATCTAATGTTGTTGGGAAATCAGTTTTATATATCATATCAATATATCGCACCATGTATCATAAGTAAAAGTGTGTTGGATGCTACTATGTAACTTTGGTTAACTATGGCTTTATTAAATTTGTTTAAACTGCGGGAAATGTCTATTTAAATTTTAGTAAAACCAGGTTCTTGTGATGATGATGATGATGATGATGATGATTATGGTGTGTGGGTGTGTGTGTGTGTGTGTGTGTGTGTGTGTGTGTGTGTGTGTGTGTTTAAGGGGTGCTCAACTGCACGGTCATCAGTACTCTTTAAAAAACTAATCGTGGTAAAAGCCAGATAAAAGATGCAATTAGGATTATACATCCTAAACATAATTACACATAAAACAAACAGGTCCTTATGAAAGTATGGTAAACAAGTTTCATATACATGGAAGTAAATAAACGTTTAAGAGAAACGGTAGAAATATTCCAGTTACTTAACTACAGAGGAGTAGAAGACGAAGAAGGGCGTACACGTGTATCAAACGTTTTTAAATAGCTTAAAGGACAGAAACATTACTTATCGCTGTAATCCTTTTCCGGGTTACCGTAGTTCAGAATGTTTTAGATCAAAATTGCTCTACACACTATAGTGTTACGTATACTTGCGGGCAATTATGGCTGCTTCTTTATAAATAAGCACTAAAAGTGATATTTTCTATTTTAGGCATGCTTAGCTCTAAAGTAATTAAACAATAAAATCAATATAAATGTTTAAGCTAAAACCTGAAGTCTACAACATTAAATAAACGTATTGCTATAAAACATCAAACAGTTTTAAATGTTCGGCATTACTAAATCTGCCTCCTTGCATGTATGTTTACTGTAGTGCTGTGGTAAAACTTAAGGTACTCCTATAGTGCGAGTCACAGGTTCGCATATAGCAAACATTTTCCCCTTCTCTTAATTACATCGAATCAACACATAGCCACTATTTATTTTAAGTATAGGTACTGCATAAAGGCATTTGGTAAAGTTAATAATATGATAGTCATTACGATGCTTCTTTACAGCTCTAATCTACCGAACAGCAATACGCTGCATACGAAAGCACGTTGTACCCAGAATGGTGCACAAACATGTGCTCACAAAGATATAGACAAAAGGAGGTTACTCCTTACACTAGTCAAAGTAGGAGGTTTTTCAAAACCACAATGGTGGAAAGGGATTGAACGCCGTCGTCCTCGTTCAGGAGCAAGACATGAATCGACTCCCAAAATGTTTGCAGCTTTAATTGCAGTAGTTCCTGAAATGAAGGGCCAAATTCGCATTTCCCTGGATCATTCGAACAGCTCTGCGACGTGGAAATAACGCACTACTT
>CM060949.1:117522588-117742848 GCA_030765055.1 Mantis religiosa | reverse complement strand
ATAATGCAATTACATAGCGTGTGGGATGTGGACCAATAAAATAAAAGTAAATTTAGTTGTTCTAGAAACATCGGGTGCAGAGAACCCAAAATAATCAAATAGCTTAGCGTCACTTTGTAAACAACGGTCCTGAGAGTAAGACGTGTTTTTGGTATCGCTCTGCAAGTTTGCAGAAAAACATTTTAGTTGTGAATGCATTTGTGTTGCACTAGTAGCGTGTGCCAGAAACATAAAGTTCATCAATACAACTACAAGTATAATGTGAAAGGACAGAATCTACGTCATTTAAAATTGTAGCCGAGTTTACTAATGGTTTTGCAGAATAAATTCCACAATATTTAAAGGAGAAGAATTGTTGTTTATTTTCCAATAAGTACAGCATAAATACTGTCACCCGAATGTCGGAATTCCCGATAGAACAGGCTGACAGTAGGGCCAGACGGGAAGCATTGAGGTCACGCCTACCCATTTGTTTCGTGTCACTAACTGAAGGGATAATTAGGAGAGCGGCACGAGCCCTGTACCATCTCTTTCCCCTCCCCACCAGACGTCTGGAAACCTCGTGATAATTTGTGCGCGCCACGAACCTTCCAGAAACGGCGATCTTCCCTATATAACGCCTGCTGTTGGCGAGTCAGGAGTTTTTGGCGAGCAGCCTTAAGGAGCGCCGAGTGAGTGAACGGACCGGAAGACTGTGTACGTGTATCAGAGGAGTTGTACGTAATTGTGATTGTCGAGTGGACCTGTGACAGACGAACTGGCGAATTGTAATTGTGTGCGCTACGTAATTCTGTGTAATCGGCAAGTGTTTCAACTGTAATTCGGTGGAAATAAAGGACATTTTGAGTTTGTGCAATTGGACTTTTAATTTCACGAATTCCCAAAGTTACAATATCTTCTCGCCGATACTGCGACCTGAGATAGGACTCATTGCTCCAGAGTGCCGAAGCATCTACAAGAATTCTACCAGAACGTCACCAAAGGTGAGAGTAATTAATCATTTACCATCACGCATTTTGCAAATAATTTGCTGCTGTAAGGGGACTCGGCACGGAGTTCCAGTCTTACCTATTCTCCAAGTGGGGCATCCCCGAGAGGAAGAATGAGGCGAGAGGAGACGGTCCCAAGGAGTCACAACAGTGTAGTGGGTAGGGTACCTACAACTTAACAGTTGGAAACTCCCTGGCAGGCCAGTACAACCGGCATTCCACTCACCAGACCGACCCGGAGACCGCAGACCGTCCCAACGAAGGTGGAAGTGTTTAGCAGGAACATGTGATCCTGCCATGCACCGCCAAGAACCCGCCGACACTTCTAACCTCAAAGATGAGAGATGATGTAAAATGATAACTGAGATGAAATGAAGGGATAAGAAATTCGGGGGATGTAATTAACCTACCCAGCACTCGCCAGGGGACCCGGGAGAACTCCCGGAAAATCCAATGGGTACCGTGGCCGAAGAATCTAACTCGCACCTCCAGAATACAGGCCTTAGACGAAACCGCCTGAGCCATCCCGCTCCGTCATTGAGCGTTAAGCTATGCTTGCCCTTTGTTTATTTGGGCAATCCTTCACACATGATATGTGTTGATTCTTTTTTTTTTTTTTAAATAGTCTTTCTTATCTTGCATCAGTTCAACGCTATGCATAATTTTTATCTTTCCCTTCTTATTTCAACTTTATGTTATTGTCACTTAATACAGTTTAATATTTCTTACCTCAGCTTTTTTTTTTTTTTTTTTTTTTTTTTTTACTTCTACATCTCCATTTTGACTATTCCTTTATCGCTATCCCTCTGCAGTAATCACCAGGCCATCCTTCATAGCATATGTTTATACAACCATTGTATCTAAAATAAACCGATTCTGCTATAGGCACTTCTAGAAGTAAATTTGCCATCATCTCCTACCCCACAATATAGTTCACAATAATAACACTAGATAATTTAAATTATTATATAGATATATGACTCCTAATAATAAAGGCAATGAAGCAAATAAAGTATTGCTCTCTCAAAACTGCATTAATTTCTCTCCTCATTTACTACCTTATCCTTAGTTTGCTTCCCCATATTCATCACTCACCTTTTCACCTCTAATACCTATTTTCCTTATTTATAATTCTCCTACCTTTGCATTAAAAGCACCTAGCATTATGCTGCTGCAAAAAGCCTATATTCACAATCCACTTGCTTTCTTCATTCTATTGCAATCCGGAGCGAAATCGACAGTTTCTTGCAACTATAAACAACGAAATCAATATAAGCTCAATATCCGATACTCCTTGTGTGTATAAATAATTACTAAATCAATAGTTTAACGTTTCTGTGGTTCTCGACAAAAATTTCTCTTGGTTTAGACGATATTAACATATCAATAATGACGTTAAATTTTGAATTTTAACATTTAATCTTTGAAATGATCGTACGCCAATCGATTCCTGTTTTAGGATATAAAGTCGCATCTATTCGCCAAAACGCACTGTTATATTCTAGATATACCAGTGCTTAATAGGAAATATATCCTATCTTTCTGAACCCAAGTGGATATACAGTTAACTTGAACTTCTTAGGGACATATGTGTGGTAATGTAAGCAAAGGTTGTTTTCTCCCCATTTCTAGAGAATGTAACCCAATCTCAGCCAGCTTTAACTTTACTTAAATCATATTTAGTATTCATTCAAACAACCCTTGGTATATTGGTTTATGATTCCTGGAAGTGGAACAACTATGCGTTCTAGTCATTTCTAAAGGATTTACACGATACAAAAATGAGACAAATACTTGTTCCACGTTTGGCAATGGTTAGTTTCTACGTTTGCATCAGACGAGATAGAATAGGAGAGAATTTTACGGAGGGGAATTGGCACGTCGACCAGACTTATCTTTTGTAGCTATGTCCCGGGAGGAAGGATGAGACGAAAGGAGACAGAGGGCGCCCGACCCCAAGGAGTCAGAACGGTTCAGAGAGTACCTACCATTTACCATAGGCATCCTTCCTACCGCGACCCCGAAACAGTCCACCAGTCCGGCTTGGAGGCCGGAGGTCGCCGCCAGAGCTGGGAATACTCCTGGCAGGCTTGCACAATCGTCGACTGCGCTCCTGAAACGGCCCTCACAGGTCGGCTCGGAGATCGGAGGATGAAGTTGTTTACCAGGGGCATATCATCCTGCCATGCGGCGCTGAGACACCCAACGACACTTCTACCCATAAAGAGACCACCAGATGAGAGATATGAAATGATAATATAGGCGAGTGGAGGGACAGGAAATTCAGGGGATGTGATTAATCTACCCAGCATTCACCTGGCGACTCGGGGATTCCCCCGAAAAAGTCCATGGGTCAGGTAGGCCGGCCGCGGGAATCGAACCCGGGCCTCTCGAATGCGAATCGCCGAGGCATCCCGCTCGGTATCAGACGAAATTATACACATACTCATCATACTCATATTTCACTAGATATATTGAAAACATACATTTGTACAAGTGTTTATCTCCATTAACACCAAACAGATATGAAGAATAGGATTTTTAAAGACTAATTTGTTGAATTGCAAGAAGTGAAAGTCACGTGAATGTAACACCACAATTTGTCTTTCATCACTCCCATTACAAGAGCATATCACCACGCATAAACACTTGAATGTCATTTCCGAATGTTGCAACTAATTTCTTGTTTAATTTGAAATTATTCCTAAAGAAAAATACATTGTGGATAAAGTAACATGGTTAGGAGAACTGCTTGGTATATGAAATATGTTTAGGTATCTGAATTTGCCAAAATAAATAAAGCCATAGCGATGTATCACATACTGCATACTTAAAGTGTAAAGATAACATGGAATCATTAATACTTTCTGAAATAAAAGGAAACAGAATATTCTACCGTAGCTAGAGAATAAACAAACGGCACAAGTTCTTTCTCTTTGATTTACTCTCAGCTTTCATGTTAAGAATGTTTGATATGAGGAATACAGAACCAAATTTAGGACCTCCTTAAGGAGTTAAGGGCGTAAATTCAAATGTAGTACCTCATTAATCAATACTTCTAAACTCTACATTTCTATCATTGACAAATTAAGCTCCTCAAATGAAAACATTTCCAAGCGACTACCTACAAAATATTGTCTGCAACTGTTATAGTGTGGTTCTTGATGCACTTTTACACCAAACCAGGGTTCGCTCTTTAGTCTTCCGCTTCCGTAACTTGCCTCACGCAGCGGTGCCAATCCTTCCCGTCACCGAAAAGAGAAAATCCCCACCCCTTTCTGACTGATGGTGTGGGCTGGTGGAGGATTTCTGGGTCACTTTTTCCACATCTGCCTGGCAAAACTTTTCGACAGGAAAATGCAACCGAGGGGAAAGAATGAAGGTAACGGTACAAACTAGAGCCTTTTCAATGTCCGTATTTGCGGCTGGAAATGGTCAATACACAGATGTTTAGAGCGTGTCACTCTTCAACCCCTTTTATTTTCATTTTTCTCTTGTTACTAAGAACTCATAACTTGGGGCAGGCGCATAAGAAGGTGGGGTTCGAGTCGTACTTAACGGTGCAGATTTGGACAACAGTTGAAATGGAAGTATAGAATTTGCGATTGAGATGTGATAATAGAATAGACTCAGAGCGCCAGAAAACGTGAGATCCAACTCATTATTTCAAAGAATTACCACAGGCAATTGTGATTACAACATTATAAGTTGTGAGTTCTATGTAGTAGCTAAGGTTCAAATTATAGACACACAAAGGAATATAATATAATGCTTTATATATAAATTGCACTATATTTAATGCAGTTATTGCAAAAACGTTACTTCTTCAGATATTGGAGGCTAATTTGATCTTCGATGAAGATCAAATTCCTTAACTTGGGAATCAAATACTAGAAATACTAACAATTAATGAATAATTTAAGTTAAGATTAAATATTATTGACATACAGCTATAACTTTGAACACCTATCAACGATGAACAAATTCCAACCCCTCCCGCCTCGGTAGGTAGGATGGTAGCGTGTCTGCCTCACGTTCAAGAGGTCCCGAATTCGAATCTCGTATAGGATGAGTTACTTGGATAAGGTTTTTACGGGTTTTTTCCTTATCCTGAAAGATGAATGTTGGGTAACTCTAAGCTCTATGAATCCTGGGCTCATATGAGCATAATTTCACCCATTCCACTCATCGTCCGATATGACTTAACGTTGGAGGACGTAAATTAAAAAAAAAAAAAAAATACTCCCCAACCGTCTGTCATTTTACAGTGTGCAAAGATAATTTTGCTTGTATAAGAAAACATTTATAACACCTGCCTGCCGTGCTAGGGGTCCCGGGTTTGATTCCTGGCAGTGCGGGTGGGGACTTTTCTCCGACCATTCCTCATCTTCCCCAGAGTCTGCAAGTATGAGAGTGCGAATGTGTGCGTGATCCAATGATTAAAACCCAACGAACACGAGTTAACACCTTCGATATGTTCCAAAGGAGAACGGCCGCCGATGTGACCATTGCAGTTAAAGGCGGGGTATAAATGGGCGGGGGGACATGAAATGTATAGTGTTTAACGCCCGCTTTTACTACATACGGCACCGCAGGCGATGACACTGATGATACATGAGATGAAGATGGAGCACCGGTGGAATGAGATGGCGGGGGAAACCGAAGATCCCGGAGAAAACCCGCCCCAGCGCCGTGTTGTCCACCACAAATCTCACTTTGCGGTCGCCTGGGATCGAACCCGGGCCGCCTTGGTGAGAGCCAAGCGGTCTAACCACTGAGCCACGGCGCGGCCTGGGGGGGGGGCATTTATTCTACAGGTAATTTATACTGTGAAGTATTTTGTTGTACACTGTATCAGGAAATTAATGTACTCATTCCTAATTTGTTCAACTATTGTTTACGAAGACATACTTTTTGTATTGTTTTATTTATACCTTAGTTTTATCTGCTTTACGAAAAACGTATGAAGCGTTCACTAAATATGTACGAGTGAAAACGTGTGAAGAGTTCGTGGAACGTATGAAGCGTTCACTAAATATGTACGAGTGAAAACTGTGATAGTGAATATATGGATAGATAGATAGTCTTTACTGCCGTAAACTTTACAGTATAGCAGTCATAAAATATAACTTGCCTCGCTATATTATAAAACTCATTTACAGAATACAATGGGTTGGCCGCCAATGTAAGTTTTGAAACTTAAAATAGTGAGCTCTCTAAATCTTTATGGTAAAAAATTATATAATTTAATCGAAACGGCTATAAAACTAATCTGAATTTTAGTATGTTTAAATGTATTTATATATAAATTCAGACAATTATGTGTTGTGTAATTATGAAGGTTTGAACAAAGTGTAAAGCTACGAAAAATTTCCTTAACATTTAAAGACAATTCAGCACATGCATCGATGACAACGTTAAAATACCTAAATGAATAAATCGTGGTTTACAGTGATCTTGTGAATGAACTCCACAAATTAACCTAAGAGCCTTTTGTTCTTCTGATATAAAGATCTTAGTTGCTGAAGAGTGATTGCCCCAGAAAAGTATACCGTAATTAGCATGCGAATAAAATGGATATAGTAAACCTTCATCAGGACGTGTTTATTAACACTGTGACTTAAAACTCTCAATTTAAAATTCCTGTTGTGATCTTTTTTGAGATATAATTGATATGAGTTGATCAACCAAGATGTGAATCGACATGGATACCTAAAAATTTTATAGAAGATCCAGAACCACCAGTGTTAAATTTATACTGAATATCAGTGGTTGTTCCAGTGTTTACACTCAGATTGTTGGCATTGCACCAATCATGAACAACTGTTGTCGCGATATGTAATTTAAGTTTTAGTATGTTTTTAGCTTTATCATAAAAATACTGGCTAAATCATCTACATAAAGATATGGATTACGGCTTTTATTACAAATTGGAACAGAAAGATCATTAATATAGATAATAAAAATACTGGTACCAAAATAGCAATCATTGTGATTATTTTTAATACGATAGAAATGTGCAGTCGAGTGAGCACAAACGTTTAATTCAGTTTTTGCTGTAATTTGTAATTGATTTTGTTCTTTTCTCACGCGTTAGGCTGTGATATTTTCGGCATATTTATCCGTATAACACACATTTTCAATTTTTCGGTGGTTCACCAAATATAATTGTGCATATTTTCTGGTGACCCCGCGTAGTGCGAGTCTTGTTGTCACGTTTCCCGGTCCAGCTGCATCTACCATGGCTGGTGTTATGTAAAAGTCGGATATATATATATATATATATATATATATATATACCTCTTCGCTGTCTCAGATGTTCACCAGTTCCTGGTAAGGTCCTGTGAATGATAGCAGGTGCCGTGATCTGGTATCCTCTATGAAGTATGTCTTCCTCATGAGTTCGTATACAAAGCGGGATGACAGTGTTTTTCCTACTCTTTTTATCCATTTCATAAACAATACTTTAAGTGTTTCTGTTCTTTTCAGGTCACAGATCTCAAACTTTTCCTGTATAATCTCCATTCCATATGTTATGACTGGTAACACTGACGTCCTGAAGAGTTTCATCTCTATGGTTGTTGATAAGTTGGCTATGTTTGGCATATTGTGTGTCTTTTATGGCTTAACGCTGTTCTATCTGGAAGGATGTTGCTGTTGTTTGCATTGTAATTTCTCAATGTTTATCGATGTGATTAAAACTAAATTAAAATAATGATTGTGGAGCACTCAATTTCAAGGTGAGTGAAGCAAATTTTAAGATACGGACTATTCATGCCATTTAAAATTAGTTATTATTATTGTGACATCCGCATTCGCGTGGCCTGGCGAGAAATTAAGTCGCCATTGCTGTCTGTTTTTGAGGGAAAAGTGGAAAGAGTGCCGTCATCACTAAGAAGGGGGAGTAGAGGAACTGTCTCGTTTTTGTCTGACGGGGTGGAAGTGGCACGGCTTAAAGACTAGTCAAGAACTGACGTCATGGGCCGAGGCGGTACTGTGTTGCTACTAAGAAATACACATTTCTAGACCATGTTTCCAGATGGATTCAATTCCAGAAAGATAAACCGCGCCCGACAAGTATAGAGAAGCCGATGCAAGGCTGAGAGGTAGAGTCAGAGTCAGTGCGTGATGTAAGAGCGGTGTGTGGTTCGAGCTGAGAGTTGTACGTTCCAAGCTCCATGATAAGGGGTCGGGAGACCATGGAATGGGCAGGAAGAAGTTCATGGATTATTAATTGCGATTCCGGGTGAAGGATCACCGAGCTGAAACCGACAGCGAAGCAGTTTACGTGTTAATATTGGAGTTGTGTTCAGAATTGCCGTGTCGCTCCCTGTTAGAGATGGACCTGTGTGTAGGTCAGAAAGATTATAGCAGCACAAAGGATGCGTGCAGCAGAGATTTAACTGAGCATTGTAGAAGCGTTTCAAAGTATTGTATTTGTAAAAGACTGATTGTACGATAGTATTGAGCTAACGAGTTTTGGTGAAAATACAGCAAAGACGAACGTTGAAGACGAACGTTTTTCGTCTTTTATCACGACATATTTTAGGGCATCGCCATGTTCGAGTAATTAGATCACTTGCCTCACTCCATAGTTGAGTTTCAACAGTCATATGGATTCGATATCAGGGGAAGGAATTTGTGGTAGACAAAAGGATCTGTGCGGTTTTCTCAGGGTTCGCGTGCTTCCTCCGCCATTCATTTCACCAACTACTTCATCAGCTTTCCGTAACCTATCATCTCTTTCCTCAACTTCATTCCAAGCTTTGAAGCTCTTCATCGATCCTGCTTGCTCTCTCGAATTCAGAGTTTGTATGCTCCTCGACATACATCTGAGGAAGACTACTTGCCTGGAAGATGAAGTTCTCCACACGAGGAAGCTGAAAAAAGGAACGAAGAAAGAACAAGAACATGCAGCATCAGTGTATGATACGTAAACTACACAAACTTGAGCCCACCTTGGTAGCGCAGTGGTAGCATGTCTGACTCACGTTCAAGAGGTACCGAGTTCGAATCTCGGTCAGGCTGAGTTACCTGGACAAGTTTTTTCCGGGGTTTTCCCTTATCCTCAAAGGCGAATGTCAGGTAACTCTAAGCTTTATGGACCCTGGGCTCATTTGAGCGCCATTTCACCCATTCCATTCATCATCCGATATGACTTAACGTTGGAGGACGTAAATTAAAAAAAAAAAAAAAAAAAAAAACTTGAAGGATATATCAAACGAAGAAAAGCTTATGGGATAAATGGCAATTGAATATTGAAAACTATTTAAATATTAAAAACTTTGCTTATACTTTAAAAATTAATTTATAATGTAAGAAATATGAGATGCGTATAGTTCAAAATAAATATATGTAGCAGCATTTAAAAAGTAACTAAATATTAATCCGAAAATTTACATATTTTGTACGTATTTGAAGGATACTATGTCCTCAGGTTGTAAAGAACGCGTCGTAAATCACACCTTTCCCAAATGGCATTCCATATTTATCGTATTTAGGTTTCATTTCAGCGTGTTGATAAATTTATTTACTAATTGGTTTATTTTATATCTATATTTAAATGTAACTGTTTTATCTAAATGAAACACAGAGAACTTCTGATGTGTGTACTCCGTGACTTTGTCTTTACTCTTGTACCAACTATTCTAAAACACTTATTCTTTTATCTTTATTTGTGTTAAGTAATTAGTTACGTTTCAAGATAAATGTTTGCGGAATTAGTTTTATTATACATTTTATTCATAAAATACAGAATACAGTAACCTTAAGCGATTGTAAAATTTTTAAGGAGCTGGGCGCTATATGATGATTTGAGATTTCATCTCTTTGCATGACCTGGACATTAAAAAACTGGCTTCATGCGATTTCAAAACATGTATTTCCAGTGATTTTTACCTACTTGGTGGAGAAAGTGAAACGATAAAAGCTTCCTTTTTGAGAAAAGCCTACCTATTTTAAGCCTACTGCATCCTGGTGTTCCTTTTGGAATAAGGACATATGTGATAAAACAACTTTTAAAAAGTTTATCTCAACATGAATTTAGTAAGCGTTTTTAAGAACAAGTTGTATAAGAATGAGTAAAGAAAATCATGTGATTGTACACATCAGATTTTTAAAATTTTATCTTCTTTTGAACACTCGCCTTATCTGAATTTAAGAGCGAGTTTAAATAGCTATACATAAGTAAATAAGAAGAATAACTCAAGAAAATTATGTATTTTGTCACACTCTATATTCTTGTATAAATGTTAGTACAGCGTTTGCAAGCGTAGGCTGATTATAAAGTCTTGTTTTTTATATAAGTGTTATTCAGAATCAAAACATCATCAATTTGTGAAAACAATCAACCCAGTATCGATATTATATGGTTAAATGAAATATTATTGCAATACATATTCTGTAACTTTCTCAACTATACACTAAAATGATAGGCAGAGCTTTCATTTCTCCGATTTAGCAAATAATTAAATTCACATAAAGATACTAGTGATAAACGAGATCATAAAGATTCTCAAGATTCTCATTGTTAGGAAATGTTTATTGAAATATTGCGGAGATGGCATAATATGAGTCAGGACGCACAGGTAGTTGCACTCTCTGTTTCTCTTTATAACAGGAACAAAGCAAGAAAACGTAATATGCAAGCAAAAATAACGGGCGTCAATGCCTCAGGAGAACACACAAAGAAAATCTCCCATTATCTCTAAAGTTTATGAAATGGGAAATCCCAGTTGCAACTTGTTGCTTGAGACACTGATCTTTATCACTTAATAGTTTTGTCTTTAGCGAACAGGAATGTATCTTTTGGAATTTCTTGGTAGTAACAAGCAGAGAGAAAAGTACAAACCTATAAAATACCCGTAAGAGAAAAGTTAACAAAGCTAGAAATCATTAGTATCTGAATCACTAGCTGTTCTTGCAAAATTGAAAGGACAAGAAGAAAGAAAAAAGAAAGAAAGAAAGAAAGAAAGAAAGAAAGAAAGAAAGAAAGAAAGAAAGAAAGAAAGAAAGAAAGAAAGAAAGAAAGAAAGAAAGAAAGAAAGAAAGAAAGAAAGAACAAGAAAGACAACCTTCTGGCTTACCACGCTCAAATTAATTTTCCTAATCTAATACAAACTATTCCTCTATCTACTTATATTAATCGATATAATCCTTATCTTACTGCTAAGTTTGTTGTAGATGAAAGGAAATAGAAGAACAGAGTAATCTTTAAGCAATATTCAAATCTTCTAAACAGCTGATGGCTAAGTATGGCTTTGAACTTCAGTTCTCCTTGCATGGTCAAGAGATGAAAAATGAGAATAACTTCCCATTTGAAAAAAAAAATATATAATGGAAAATTCATATAAATAATATGAAATATCTCCAAAATAGTCCAATCCACAGGAAAGAAAAAAAGCTTGACATAAGATTTGAGCTTTGACGAGCTTTTCTTTCAATAAGGTTTTGTCTATCTCTTACAGTTTACCAGTTATGCAAAAGTCATCCAGAATGAAGAGGATTTCTGAGAATATCCCTACAAGAACGCTATGGTCATTTTTGAGAAAAAGAAAATTTTCGAAAATGTTTTATGTAAAGGAAAGACTACAGATATTTGTTTTTGGAAAGCTGTCCATACACAAACACGCGCGCGCATCGATATGACTTTCTGAAAATTAATAAGCTGTAAACTTAAGGCTTTTAACCCTTATTAACTTATCGCTTAGCATAACTTTAAAAGAAAAATTTTTAAAACTAAATAAAACAATAAGAAATTTAAAGATAGAAGTAAAAAATATTTTTAATCTGTGGTTTATGGATCTTTCAATCAAAGCGGAAGCAATTATTAATAAAGTTGTTAAGATTGACATTTGTTTTAATTTTGTTTATTAATGTATATTATCATGTAATAATAAGATGGGAATTCTATATAACATTCTATATAACTACCTATGTAATTACTTTTGAGTAATTATATTTTGGGTATTGAAATTGTTTATATAATTTCTGAGTTTGTAATTATTAGAAGTGTATATACTTATTATTCGTATGTAATAACAGAAGACAAGGAGCGATGATAGAATAGTAGATGTGAAAATTATTACTAATTTTAAATTGAATAATTTTTTATATTTATAAAAATATTTCATATTTTATCTGCTTACCTTTGATTATGAAGATAATGTGTATTTTAGTTAGATTATTGGGTTTGTGGTTAGGAAGAATGTTACTTAAATATATATTAAATTATTATTTTAGTCTATTTAAATATTATAAAATTGTTATTTTTTCAGGATGCAATACTTCCGCTGGTTATACGTATTAGAGAAAGTAAAAAACTAATGAATCACCATTTGAGAAACGTAAAAATACTGGATCAAACATATAATTATCAGTAATATGTTGGAAACTGTTCACTCCACCAAACAAATTCATTTGGTATAAATCATGTTTCGAGGAGACCTTAGCATTTATTGTGTAGTAATATTTTGTCCGTCTCTTATGGTTTACCGACTACGCAAAATAAAGTGTCTTATTTCCTCAAAATATACGTTTCATTTGTAATGAAAGGATCCTAAACAATGATATTTTAATCAATTTTAACATTTTAGAAAACCAAAATGTTCGAGAAATGTCCATTGTAAGGAGTAGTCTGCGGTTGGGGGATTTTCTTACATATGTTCGTGTCGAACTTAAATACAAGTTAACGAACTTCTGTTTTTGAGTTACGCTGCTCACATACACACAGACAGTTTTCTATATATATATATATATATATATATATATATATATATATATATATATATATATATATATTTAATTTATTGAGGAAACGTTTTAGCCATAACGTATACTTCCATTGAAATCTTGTTATCGAAGTTTTGGTTGGCCCCTTTTCTACCTCCATGTAAGTGGTGAAGAAAGTAAAAAACAAACACGTCACATGAATGTTGTCACAGCTCATAAGCACTCCACATAAAATATTCATAAAGATTTCAGCGTGCTGTTGATAAATATATACTTTTATGTTTTCACAGGGAGTCCATTATTAAAACGAGTAAATGATGTTACCAAACAAGAGCTGACAAGTTTTAGAAGTTTAGGTTGGACATAGATTCTCGGAAATATTGCAGGTATCATAAGGAATAGTTTTGAAATGCCCAATGCTATGAGAAAAAGCTGACGTAAGGCTTAAGTTTTAACAATATATTTATTTATTATTGTTAGCAAGTTGAAAGCTGTTAACAGTTAAGGAGTTTTATTAAAACACATTTGTTTTATTGGGAAGTGACGCTGTATAAATGTGTCGTGCTCATTTCTTAACAACTATTTTCTATAGGAGTATGCTGTGTTAATAATCCAATGGCAGGAATAACTGAAATAGACGTCTATCAAGCAATCATAGAACATCAGAAATAGAAGCTATTGTTTCTTTTCACTATTGTTCAGCACTTTAACTCGTTACATCATGATGGTTAATGCGGGTTAGTTGATTCACCCGAACTAGCGAATTCCAGACAGCTGACCTCAGTTGAGTAGTTGCCTTTCTATATTTTGTTGGTACTGAGCTTTGGAGGAACGCAGACTTGCGTATCGTTTTCCTTATGAGTAAAAATGTAGGTTTAACTTTTCCCCCTTCGTTATCTCTTGTTTACTAATTGTTTTCACTAAATATACTTGCCCACATTGGTAGCGTAGATGGTAGCGTGTCTGCCTCTCGTTCAAGAGGCCCCGAGTTCGAATCAAGGTCAGGGTGAGTTACCTGAATAAGGTTTTTTTTCGGGATGTTCCCTTATCCTTAAAGACAAATGTCTTGAGCATCATATCACCCATTTCATTCATCGTCCGATATGGCTTGACGTTGGAGGACGTAAATTAAAAATAAAAAAAAACACTAAATATACTCATTTGCAAATACTTATGCCTGCGGTGGGATTGGAATCAGTAACCTCCTGCTCCAAGAAAGAAACACCAACAGAATTTTAGCAAGCTGATCTTGGCAACTGGTTAAGATCATGAATTATTTGCTGTCCTTTGAGTGTACGCATAGTCACTTTAGAGCTGAACAAATAGAAGTTGTGTTATCGCCTTCCTGTACCATCTATTTGTATTTATTTTGTTTTACGGATGGAACTTTCGTTCGTATATTAAATAACTAATGCTTTTTGCATTTACTGGGGAATATGGGAAGCCACGAAAGAAAACATAAGCAAGCAAAGAAATAATCTAAAAACAGCACTTGATAAAAATAGAAAATCGGCATGTGGGATATGAACACGCAATCTTCCCGATGTGAGTCACAGATGTTATCGTCTGATATATTTGGCTCGATATCTGTGACTTTGTTTTCATCCTAAAGACGCCCATTATTTTTCATTATGTCTTTTTTGTTGTAATTTTACGTCCTCCAACGTTGTCATATCGGACGATGAATGGAATGGGTGAAATGATGCTCAAATGAGCCCAGGGTCCATAGAGCTTAGAGTTACCCGACATTCGTCTTTTCAGGATAAGGGAAAACCCTGGAAAAAACTTTATCCAGGTAACTCACCCTGACCGAGATTCGAACTCGGGATCTCTTGAACGTGAGGCAGACACCCTGCTACCACGCTACCGAGGCGGGCTGTCATTATGTCTTGTTTAACTACATCATTGTTTATATCCTGTTGATGGATGTAAAAATAAGTGCAGTAAATGATTGTTTAGTAAAGCATATAGGCATAACTTTTGATTTCATAAACATTTCATTAGTTTTTAGGAAAGCTTTGTTTTTCGTTATTCTAACTGTTCGCTAATTTATTGCTTTTAATTACAGATTTTGTTACATTCTAATGCTAGATTGTGGCTCCATATAGTTTCACTTTTATCTGATTTTATCTAAGACAGAAAGTATTACTAAGTTTTGCTTTTAGTGAAGATTTTCGTGGAATTTATTTTAAACATCCGTTTATATGGAAATATGTTTTATATGTAGGAATAATCTGAGACTATAGGGAAAAAGGTAATAAGGCCGACCTCCGGCATCTCTGAATCAATTTTACTAAAATATGTTGAATATGAGGCACGGGCTTAACGATTAAAAATGTATACCTTTTGAATTTTCCAGAAGGCCGATAAAGTTTCTGCGAAACCATATGCGATAGACAAAAACTTGCTAGACCTCATTTGAACGTGCAGCGTTTTAAAAATAGGATTAGCTGTTTCTGAAATTTTGAAATATAGTTTGTGTTGGTTTTTATTGAAGTTTGAAAATAATCGATTCACATTAACTCACGAAACACAAAAATATACTGTGATACAAACAACAACTGTACATATAACTAGGATGAAATCTTGTATAATTAAGATGCTTATAGGCAAGGAATTTTGTTATGCTCTACGACATGTATTTGCTTGCATAGCAATTCCTTTTTAGCTCTTTTGAGAATATTATTTTAAATTTCATTTAAATAAAACAAGATAGACATTCTGATATTCACAAACTTTGAAACCGACAGAAGGACATTCACAGGATCTCACAGAGGTAGTTCCTCCACCAATCAGAGATTTAAAAGTATTTCGTTACGGTACCTCTGACTTTGTCTTACTCCCCTCACAACTGTTTGTAACAGGGTCGCTCTAGTTACAGATAGATTATAGCTTTTACTTTTTTTCGAAAATCTTGTTACTATACTGACAAAGAAACGCTGACCGCGGTTGTGTTCATAAGATAACTGAACGAAGACACTTTTAAAGGGTATTTTCTAATAATGCCTAACAATGCAGACTGTGAGCATATTTTTCAACTATACAATATTTATTGGCTGTGAGATTTTATTAGGAGAATACTTAACATTAAGAACCCCTAACATAGACGATTTCATTTTCAAAGATATGACTCGGGTCAACTATTATTACATTTTCTGAAAAAAAAAAAAAAAGGACACTTCTAGAGTTTTTCTCCATTACATGAAATACCCATAGATTTTTTTGATCATGTTCCTTTACTTTTGCGACAATAAACTGTTAGTTACATTCAACACTTCTGCCGCAATTTACAGCCCCGTTAGTGATTCGGAATGTCACTTTAAATACCCAGGCCCGCTATTTTGGTTTGCTGCTCCCAAGGATTACCTTAATGAAAAACGGTGCTTTAATATAGGCCATAAAGGCACGGCTAGATCACATTTAATAGGTAGATATTTTAAACGATGGTTGAATAAATTTGTATTATTTGCGTAGGCAAACGTTCCTTTGAAAGCTGAATTTAAAGAAAATAAGAACAAAGTCCATTGATAATCAATGTTCTAGCCATGCCTGACTTAAACTCAATTACGATAAACAAATAGTTGATGTCCTTGTCACGGAATCGTGAATGGGATGTTTGAGATTCAAGTCTCGTTAGGACTATCCTTCCTTATTGAACTTTATCGCGATTTTCCTGAGGCCTCGAAACTGATAAGTACCGCTAAACTTATATATAACTTTTTCCCCCCAAAATTTCCTTTCTCAATTATTATTTCATTTCATGTATCATGTGAGGTGCCGTATGCAGTAAGAAAGACTGCTAAGCATACAAAACGACCATTAGAAAGGAATAATAAATACTTCTTTACAGTGAGGATTTTTATTAGTTTTTCTTTATTCTATGCTTTGCAAGTTATGCTGCTTACTTGAAAATGCACTTTCATTTCTTATTGTACGTAGACACTCACTTTGGTACACATTTAGTTTAATATAAGTCCTTCTGAATTACAACTCGACTACTGTTTCGTATCGCACAGAGTTCATGATAGTTACTTTCGTTCATTCTGTACACATTAATTTTAAAGAGGTTGCATAATAAGTAATAATTTTTCATTGACTATGCTCAGCAAACCACCTCAAACTCTTTGTCAAAGCAGAGATCTCAGAAAGAGCAACTAGGACGAAAACATTTCTTATCTTGTCTTTTGTTTGAAGATGACCACTGCCATCCGCCAGGTGCTGCGCGAGTGCACTAAGTCCCTGATGCTATCCATTCATCATCCGTTTGTCCTTGAAAAGTTGTGAGGACCTCCAGAAATTCATAACGCAGTGGACAGCGGGGTGGATGGTCAGTTATTGGCAAATAAGTAACATTATTCAAGTGGACGGCAGATGTCCATTAGTGACAGGGTTACCTCAAGTGTTTCAGAGGAACAAGGCTCTTAGTGCACGTGAAACTCAATTCCTTTCATGCAGCTATAACCAAGTATTGAACTTCCTCCGTTCTGTCCCAAAATAAATAAAACTTATTTCTCGTCCTTTATCATTTTGAAATGTGCTAGATGGTTAAATCTGCGCACCTTTCACATGATTCAATAACTGTAGTACACAACTTACATTTGGGGAATTCCTGTTCCTTTGAGGAGTTACAAAATATGTAGAACAACGTAGATTCAAAAGAATAATACAAAAAGGAGACTTTTGAAACAATAAAATATTCCAAATTCTTTATGAAGTTTATTAATAATTTACTTCAAAAATTGTTCTTCGAAAAAAGGTTAATCATAAAGATATTAGGGCCGCGCCATGGCCGAGCGGTTAGATCACGGGCACTCACCAAGGCTGCCCGGTCCGTGTTCATCCCAGACGACCGCAAAGTGAGATTTGTGGTAGACAACATGGCGCTGGGCGGGTTTCCTCTGGGACTTCCGGTTTCCCCCGCCATCATTCCACTAATTGCTCCATTATCATTTTTCCTTTCATCTACTTCCCTCACTCTCATTCCAGGGATCGGGCTGATCACCCTTCCCTGGATTTCTCTCCTTGATCCATAGCTGTAGCTCCCTCACCAGGCACCTAAAGTGGCATAAGGGGTAGAGGACCATAAATGAACAGGGCTGTACCTATACCAAGAGAAGAAGATAAAAAGAATTAAATTAATAAATGTCCAATAAAGGTTGTTAATCAATCTTTACGTTTATAATGTCAGTACCGAACGGAATAAGCCATTGACTATAGTTATTAACCAGGAAAGTTTTTAAATTCCGTGAATTGATTCTATGCAAGAATGCTTATATTTACCATAAATGAAAATTAACGTTTTAAACGTTATTGTATTTTCAAGAAATTGATATGAATTACAATATACATAAAAGGATAAAAGAATACTTGCTAGCAGTTTGCTAAGAGTTATTTTCTCGAAGGTAGGAATATACGTAAAGTCAAAAGCGCGCGCGAAATACAAAGTCGGTATTTCTATTAAGATTGTAAGATTAAAGGCGAATATTTTCAGGAAACTTCACTCATTTAAATAATTCTTACCTAATAAGGACTGCATGACTAAACATTATGTTAAGTAATGCCATGATATATTGTTAATAATATATATGTATGATTTTTCATGTTGGTTACCTTTAAATTCTCCCTGAATTTTATGCACATACAAACATTTTATTTGAAAAATTCTTATATCATTAAAATAAGCTATATTCGTTAATTATGTCTAAATTTTTTTCTCTATCTTCTCAAAACACAGTAGATAAATACACTTTCTGAAATTTAAATATGCATATTTTCTATAGTTATTACTACTGTAGTGTAAATGTACTTTGAGTTTTTGAAGTTAGGTTCATAGAATCAAGGAAATACGAAAGAGTGAAGCAAGCAGTTTTATTAACCAGATTATACAAACTACTTTACAAAAGTGTAATGCATACCACGTTTTATAGCTTTTATATTTTGAAAATAAACTGTTCAGACAGTAAAGGGCATAAGGGAGTGATAAGGAATGAACAACAGTATGATGTTACAAGATTCTGGAGCTGTAAAATCAAATTCCAGTCTGTGTGTCCATGGGCAAATGATCTCAGAGAAAAGCTAACGAACGTATTACAAAATAATGGAGGAGCAGCAAGATTCTGCAACACTTCAGAAACATTGACTTATACATTTTGATATTCTCTTTTTTTTTTTTTCATTTACGTCATCCAACATTCAGTCATATCGGACGATGAATGAAATCGGTGAAATGATACTCAAATGAGTCCAGGCTTCATAGAGCTTAGAGTTATCTGACATTCATCTTTCAGGAAAAGCGAAAACGCCGAAAAAAAAAAAAAGACCTTAGCCAGATAACACATCCTGACCGAGATTCGAACGCGGGAGCTCTTGAACGTGAGGCACACAGGCTACGCTAACGAGGTGGGCACATTTTGAAACGATGAAATATTTTCAATTAAAGCAAATTTGACTTTTTAAAAGTTGAGTGATGAAAATCGAGAGACTCAAGTAGTTATTCCAAGGTCGTTATAATTAAAGTGCACAAAATTTAGCATGTTATTTTTGGAACACGCATCAAATGAGGTACTACTGCTTCGTAATACTTATAAATTGGCGAGACATTTTTAGAATTTGTAAAATGCATTTCTGATGTTTGTCCACCAAGTAAAGGAAACATCTAGGTGAACAACGTTTTATGCAGTTTACTTTGTCTCAGCGCCTGTGCATAATAAAAGGATTGTCTCCTAATTGTCACTATTTCTACGCAGTTTAGTATAGTAATTAACAGGGTTGCATACAAAAATAAACTCTTAACATTAATGGACTACAGAGTAGCTGTACAACTGTAAATGTCACAATTCTGTCTTATTATATTACTTTATACATTCTAAGCACAAATGAACTAACAAAGGAATCTCTGGCGAACCAGATGCACTTTGGAATTGGTGATTTCAATGCAGGATTGTATAAATAACCGTATCCGTTCTATGATTCAATATTTAATTACGGCCCACAATTACTCTACTATTCATTTATAAAGATGGAAATGGAGAAGGGTTAACAGGCCTTTTCACAATAGCCTTAATGAAACATTACATGAACTTAACCTCTTTCCTATCACTATCTACTTTTGTGCTCTAAAATTCAAATGGGTGACTTAACACTTTTAATAAGTCTGTTAGGCCACAAAAAAAAAAAAAAAAAAAAAAAAAAAAAAAAAAAAAAAAAATTGTAGTCCAACAAAGTATATAGTCGTTATCTTGATTTTGCAACATATAATCAATGAATGCGTTTTCGTTCTTAGTGCACCCGTCAATGTTTTCGTTGAGGTTATATTTGGGTAAGGATGTCAATATCAGCTTATTATTAAAAAAAAAAAAAAAAAAAAAAAAAAAAAAAAAAAAAAAAAAAAAAAAACAGCAGCTACACTATGTCCCCATTATGGTTGGGGATTTCATTCTGTGCTATTTTCATTGGTTTGTTTTGATAAGTTTTATGTAATAGAATAGATGTGCCTTACAGCTCTATTTGAATCAACTTTGCTATACGTTTTTATTGTTATGCTGTGAAGATCTCAATTAGAGAAAGCCACAATTAATATCCTTCAGCGCGTGTTATGTCATATTCCCCTTTGTTTCAAACTTTTCTCCTATTACACATATTTTGATTATCTCGGTATACTTTTCAGACCAAAATGATCAACACATGTTTCGCCATCCACAGTGACATTGGAGATGTAAATTTCTCTCCTGTTTTCTCCGTTATTCAACTGCGGATGACCATGATATCTGTTCGGCTTCTGTGATTTCCTTTGTGATCTTCCGGAGAATGTTTTCGTTTACGGAAATTGAAGAGAACTGGGGTTAGGCACATATTACACTTTTCTGCAGCTGAATCACCATTTGGAAATGTGGGTCAGGCAAACAAAGGACCAGCACACGCCAGTGAAGTGGTTAGATCGCAAAATGAGGGGATGACAGAAGGCTCCCACGCCATGTTATTAATTCCTCAGTGCAACCCCTTGGATTGCTCACCAGATCTGCTGCAGACGCCACCACGTGACGCCGGAAAAGCGGAAATTATTCTCTATACGGCTGCCTTATCTGCAGAAGTTGCCAAGAAGTGTCATTTATTTGGCAAAATCTTTTTATCTTTCGTTAACGATTATAACAACTTAGCACAAAATAAATATTTTCAAAGAATGATTAGGAGGCCCATCTTTTTAAAAACAGGATGAGACTTACAGGTGAGCCCATCTCGGTAGCATAGATGGTAGTATGCATGCCTCACGTTCAAGAGGTCCCGAGTTCGAATCTCGGTCAGGGTGAGTTACCTGGATAAGTTTTTTCTGGGGTTTTCCCTTGTCCTTCAAGACGAATGTCGGGTAACGCTAAGCTCCATGGACCCTGGACTCATTTGAGCATCATTTCACCCAATTCATTCACCGTCCGATATGACTTAACGTTGGAGGACGTAAAATACAGAAAAAGACCCTACAGGTGAACTTGACTGAAGGTGATATATGCAGCACAATTTAAACGATTACTTCAATAGCATTAATTCAACAAGTTAACTTCAAAAACATGATTAGTAATTTTTTTTTGGGGGGGGGGGAAACGACTGTTTAATGTTAACATTAAATTAAAATAGGAACTTTCTGTTACAAAGAGGTTCCTAATATTTCTGGTACTATATGTTCCAAACATATTCATATTTAAGACATGTTCTCTATTTTTATGTATTTTAATACAAAATTAATACATAAAGACTGAAATGAAAAACATGGTATAACTTAAATCTCAGAAGGTATGTGCTTAAAACCTGGAACTGAACATTCCATAAATACACTAAAGATATCTTGTAATTACTATGCGTCGAAGAATACTTTAGACCATTTTTCATTCTTTGCATTTTTCTTTTTTGAAAAATTGCTCATTTTCTCTCAAAAGTCACCTTACTCTACCTTTAAAGCGGAAGCAAGTCTACCTGTTTTACATGAAAAAAAAAGATGAATGTCTGATAACTCTAAGCTCTATGGACCCTGAGCTCATTTGAGCATAATTTCTTCCATTTCATCGTCCGATATGATTTAAGATTGAGTACGTAAATTAAAAACAATGAAACGAAAGCAGCTAGTTTAAGTGTACAGTTTCATAATATTGTCGATAATATTATTTTCTGCTTAATTGTTCAAACTTAACCTGCTCTGTTATACCTGCTTTTTCCGCTTTCATTTCGTCTCCACAAATTTACTGAGCTCTGTGTAATATTTGACATTATATTTGGTTTTGCATTATGCCTTATCCATACGAATTGTCCGTTTCAGAGTTAAGCTCCTGACTGATATTTTCACTTCTTTCTTTGGAGTAGCTAGCCAAAGTCTTGTTTCTGATGCGCTTTTTGTCTGTTGTTTCTATTCATTTTTACTGATCCAGGGTTCATGGCATTGCCATGATTTATTAAATTTTAAAATTCCCTCTCTGCTAACTTACCAATGTTCTTTTAATTTTTCCTATAAGTAGCTCGAATTTAGCAAGTTTTACGTTAATCATTTCGGTAGGAAGAAGTTGAAATGATTGATCTAATCTCTGTTTCATATAACCTTGCCCCGCTGACATGTATCACTCCGCGTGCAACTATCTTCCTCCTCATCCTAATTGGCTAATGCTTTCGCGACATAGGTCATAGGCGGTGCCTTCCTGTCACATTGAAGCCTGCAGTAAACGTCATAATAATTGCCAGGAAGATAGATAAAATCATACAAATAAGAATATGAAGGCATGCAAAAATAAATGTGATGTATAGTGTTTAACGCCCGCTTTTACTACATACGGCACCGCAGGCGATGACACTGATGATACATGAGATGAAGATGGAGCACCGGTGGAATGAGATGGCGGGGGAAACCGGAGATAACCCGCCCCAGCGCCATGTTGTCTACCACAAATCTCACTTTGCGGTCACCTGGGATGGAACCCGGGCCGCCTTGGTGAGAGCCAAGCGATCTAACCACTGAGCCACTGCGCGGAAAAAATAATGAAGTTTTTAATGAAACTGAGCAAGTTGAAACTGAATGAATGAGCAATGAAACTGGAACAAGTTCATAATGAAAGGCCTTCGGCCTTTTCCACTGGGATTTTTTTAAACCAGCACACATGCCTTGCAAAAATGCTTGTCTTTCAGTCTTAAAAGTCGTGGAACGGCATACTTGTCGTGTGTTCTTCATTCACCCAAGTCTCGTCAAGGTAGTATATTTTGCTATTTGTATCCCGGTACAGTCTGATTGACCTTAAATAACGTCTTCGTTACCCCTGGAGTGGTAAGTTTTCCTGTTGTGTCAGTTTCATGTCGCCATGTTCCTACGCATCTAACACACCTGTAAGTTCAGTGCACAGCTCTTCAACTTCTCCCACTGACAAAGACGGATTCTTCTCTGTGAGTGCATTAAACACATGCACCACAATTCTTTTTTCGCCGCTTTGTAAAGGTTTTCCCTTGCGATGCTTCAGTGAAAAACTGGCGATAGACTCTGCCATTATACATATAAGTACACGCGCAATAAACGATCAATAAAATAATTTAGCTCTGGCACTCGGCATAGCACACCGTCGAATGGCGATATATGACTAATCCAGTTCAAAACAAGGTCAGTGATAAAACTCATACAAACAAATATGTCATCACTACCACTAAATTACGTGCTATCGTGACATGTGCTTGAGAGCAAAGGAACCTCTTTACTTCGTTTAAGAATTAACATGCGTTTCAGATAAATCAACTCTGTTGCATAATATATTTCATTTAAAGTTACAAAAATATGAATTTGACATTCTCTTCCAACATATAAAGACATATCACCATGTTAAATAACGAACTAATTTTTACCGCACAACAGTCTGCACCACAACAGCAGCCAATGAGATGTGATAAGATCACGTGACCGTTAAAAGATACGGGGCAAGCTAACGTGAAACAAGGATTAGGTCAATATTGTTTATCAACGTCATTTCCTTTAGCCTTTGAATATCATTAACGTATTTTCTGTTCAGCATTTGAGATTATTTAATCCTGGTATCTGATTCAGTTTAAAACGAGCAGTCTATAAATTTTCCTTGAATCAGCTAATGACGTTTTTATCGGCGATATTCTTATGTCCAGGCAGCTAAACTGGGACATCATGGAAGAGAGATGAATTCAGGTTAACTGTGTTCTAGAGTACCGTAATGTTGTTTACAATACGAGAATGGGTCTTCCAACATTGCACAATTCTACATAAAAATCTTGGATTTGCCAAAATGAAGGATCAGTTGCAGGGAAACAGTCCACTTGGGAATAACAAAGTACACGAATTGCACAATTGTTTACGCTTTGCTCTCATTACATCATGTGACCTCGAGCGCACCTTCTCCTAATACAGGCAGTGTTTATGTGAAAACCACAATTTAATTTTGAGACTTCTTAGAAAACATATTGTGCATTATGTTAATACTGCAACCATAAAAGCATACCATGAAGACGAAGCGGAGTAATAAAGCAGCTTAAGTTAATGATCGTATACCTCACAATATGCATGTGGTATAAGTGTTACGGATATTATAGGTATAAACAATCTGTAACATACAATGAAACTATTTTGATTTTAAAATTCACACGTATAATTTCAAGTGTAAAAGTTTAAAAATTAATTATTCATATAAATTACTTTTCTGGATGAAAGAAACATTCAACCAAAGTTAACGCACTACAAAAATTATCGACTTTTGAAACACTTTGAAGTGAAGAGTAGAGTGCTGCTTTACATCGACACTGCATTTTGCACTGCTGACCATGACCACTCACTGTAATAAACAAATGCACAATGAAATAATCCACAGCGTACAGCCCAAATCGGGCCTGGATTTACAACCCGACTACCGGCCTCACGCCCACATATGGAGGATAGAGGTGGGCGATCATCCAACCAATAAGGGTAGGAGATGTAGTCAGCATCTCGGCAACCCCAGACGTAAAGTTAGATTGATTAGACCGGGAAACAAATCTATACCTTTGGTATAGTTACACCTAACCTGTTTCAGCCCGCCTCTGCCTCACGTTCAAGAGTTCGATTTCGTTCAAGGGGAGTTATCTGTATAAAGTTTTCTCTGAGGCTTTCCCTTATCCTGAAAACTGATTATCGGGTAACTCTGAGCTCTGTGCACCCTGGGCTCATTTGAGCATCATTCCACCCATTTCATTCACCGTCCGATATGACAACGTATGAGGACGGGGAAAAAACCGGTTTATCGATATTCAACTTTCGCTGTCTGCTTATAATTAATCAGCATGGCTTCCTTCGAAAGAGTAGTGGTCCTATGTCGCAGATTTGAGACACGTAATAGAATCTTAAGTCTCCTAGAGGCCACTGAGAAAAATTAGGCACTTTTTGAAGCGTAGTATAGAATGGGATGCTGAGAACCACGTCAGTTACAGAGCGTCCGTAAATAAAAATTCAATTTCTGTTTCTAATTAAAATCATGTTCTAGTTGCGAACATTTACTAACATAGTATGGGTGACGAAGGAATGATTGTTACTGAAATACACGTACCTACAGCCACCGTTTATAAGACAAAATGGGTTTACTGAGGCGTAAGGAGATATCCTGATGTACCTAGAATTATTTTCTTGGATGTATTGTACAAACAGATACGTCCAAAATGTGATTTTTTATTTTCAGGGACGCTGAAGGGTGAAAGCTGAAAACAATTTTTATCAACTTCCGTTCCGTATAATTTATGAACACTGATGAATTAAACAGAGACACTAAAAGTGTTGATGTGCGATTTTAAAAAGACGGCAGATTTTACAAGTACATTTTTGTAATTAGGTACAAAATAATTAACTTCTAAAATATTTCTGCACTTAGAAAATGTATTTGATAAAGTCTGTTTTTTTTAACGTGTGTGCAGTTCCCACTCAAAGGGACCTCAAAGGACCTGACCTTTCCGCCCACTAATGACCGTCATAAATCTATCTCCACACTTCAGAAATGGAACACTGACGTTGGGGACCAATAGCAACCCCGATTTTCTGAAAATGACAGTTGCATGTCTACTCCGCGTGGAGTCTCAGTTGCCAAAGTTCCAACTTCCAGTTGTTCTGTTTCATTAGGTGCAAGACGGCGATGTTAAAATGTTGCAACCTTGTAGAGAAGACCGTCAGGAGGAGAGTCCATGTTGTAAAACGATTATGAGGGTTCCTCAAAGAAAGCGGCCGCCGTGCACTTGCGTTGAGTAGACAGACTTTACAAAATATATTTTTGGAGGTGAATAAATGAAACGCGTGAAGGAAGCTCAAATTATGGATTCATCAAGCCATTCGTCCTCTCTTCAATACATTTCTTATCCAGGTAATGAGCGTAATACCAAACTTCTCGGATGTGAGTCACTTCTGTCACACCACGAAGGTATAATGGACCTGTTTCTGTTAGAAGAGAAATAAAAAATACGTCAACTTTACAACAAAAATACTTTTTTGGAGGAAGGATGAGGGGAGAGGAGACAAAGGGCGGCCAACCCAAGGAGTCACGATAGTGCCGCGACGCCCAACGACACTTCTACCCTGAAAGAGATAATCAAATGAGAGAGATGTGAAATAGTAATGGAGATGAAATGGAGGGACAGGAAATTCGGGGAATGTAATTAACCTACCCAGCATTCGCCTGGCAACCCGGGAACTCCCTAAAAACCCATGGGTTAAGTAGGTCGGCCACGGGAATCGAACCTGGACCTCCCAAATGCACGCCACAGACGAAACCGCCTGAGCCATCTCGCTCGGTTAACATTTGTTTATTAAAAATACAACACAGTTTGAAACTGTACAAGAATCCAGTGTTTAGCAGATCCGTTTTGAAACTCATCCATGAAATCCAATTTTATATATATTTGTAAATTACTACGACCTGTTACTTCATGGGTGTTTATACGCCTGGTTCCCGTAACAGAGTTCCGCTCAAGTTTGTCTCTCTCTCTCCTCCCATACGTTTGCAACAGATTTATTACTCTTTAAGACGGTTTATATTGTGATGTGTCTTTTAGTCTCTTTGATTGTTATAAGCGAGTTGAATTCCACGCTCCGAGACTTTGTAACTTCTTCTCTTTTATATTATTGGAAGTATCCTCTCTCCGTATACCTTGGTGTGCCTCTGGATGTGCAAGATAAGTTAACGCTACATAAACGAGCAGGGACACTGGCTTACGAACAATCGCATTCCAATAGACACTTTCGTTGTTACCCAAGTTACTGTATCATTGTATTAGCCATCGAGGGTAATCAGGAGTAAATAAAAAACACAGAACATTTGCTAAACATTTCTTTAAAAATACAACAGTTTACAATAAAATGACTATTTACATAGTTTTCTTGACAACATGGGGTAGGTCATATTTGCCACGAACACACTTTATCTTTACTCCAGGTACATCCTGGAGACGTCCCACTCGACACAGCACGATGTTATGCTCCTGCAGGTTGTGTCCTATGCCAGGAACATAAGCTACCATCTCTCTGCCTGTACTCAGTCGCACAAGAACGCATTTCCTGTTGGCAGAATTAGGTTTCTTGGGCTTCTTTATCAGCGTCTTCAGAACCACACCTTTCGCGAATGGTTTACCGCCCAATGGTTGTCTTGGTGGCCGTGTCTTTTTGTGTGGGCCTGTGCGATGCATCTGCTGCAGACTTGCCATAGTCCGACTCAACAGGCTGGAGCTCCCTCCGATCACACTTTGCACGAGCATGGGTGCTGTAAAACACACAACCAATATGTCAGTGCAGAAACAAAGACAGACGATAACACATAGGTAACAATTAAAGATGATATAAGATGACGCTGTCGAGATTATATCAATGCTTTATGAGAAGTATTTAAAATCCTTGCCTAAGGGTGCTTTTATTATAAAATCCTATTGGGAGGACAAAATAAAACGTTTCATATTAAGAGTTTTTTTATTCAACTATAAGCAAAGCACGTTGAAACTCATTATTAACAATAATACCTGTGCCACCTGAAAATTGAATCCCATTGTTAACTTTACATGCAAATATAAATCGTTAGCCGATACTGTTAAAATGTTTGGAAACTCGATTTGTAATGCAACCAAAATTGTAGAAAACATGGCCGAAAACGTGCATATGCTTACACAACATTGCTAACGTAACACTGAACATAACATGTGTAATGAACTATTTGTACTGAAAAGTTATTTTTAAGCTTATTGCACGCTCAATTTTAACTGAGAACAACGACTCGCGTTATTGTACGATGAGCACTATTTATATTTTGAGCCTTGGCAACCCAGAATGTTGTAGGTGTCAGCTGACGTTTCCAATAGAGATACTGACGTTGTTGATCATAATCTATTTCAGAAATTTTGTCAATAAAGATAATTTTTGTTTACATTAACTTGAAAATTGTGTCTCAACAAAACATGTAATTAACTCGTGAAAATGTTCGTGTAATGATTTATTACGAATTTCGACGTGGATTATCGCAGACAAAGGTGCATCGATCAACTACCTTCCACATTTGGCGACGAAGCTCCATCCTTTGTAATGTGAAAGTATGGTATAACAAATTTAATCGTAGCCACCCTTGGCTCAATGATGAAGTTCGTGAAGGTCGTCGAAAATCATTTGTGCCAGATGCTGTGCAAAAACTAATAATGAAAGATCGTCATGCGACATATTGTGAGATTATTTAGCCGTGACAAAGGTTTGCTCTCGTTGGATCCCGTATAATTTGACGCAATCTCAAAAAGATAGTCGTGTCGATTGGTGTATAAAAATGCTCAAGAAATACAATGGCGGTGCCTCAAAAGACGTATATAAGATTGTAACAGGTGACGAATCATGGATCTATGCGTATGAGCCAGGACGTAAACAGCAGTCGACTGTATGATGTTTCAAGATGAAGCAAATCCAACAAAAGTTGTTCGCACGCGAAGCAAATGGTCGCCTGCTTTTTCAACAAAACTGGCCACTTGGGAACAGTGCCTTTAGAGGAACGCAGAACGGTCAGTGTCGAATGGTACATAACCATCTGTTTGCCGGAAGTCTTCGGAGAAGTAAGGGAAACCAACAATAACAGCAGGATCGTTCATCAACACAAATCGAGCGCACACACATCTCATCTAACAACAGAGTATTTGAAAGCTCAAAAAGTCGAATTGATAGGTTATCCGCCCTACAGTCCTGATTTGGCACCCAATGATTTCTTTTTGTCCCCAAACATCAAGAATAAATTGCGTGGACAACCATTTTCGTCAGCAGAAGTAGCCGTTGATGACTTAAAAAAATTTTTTTGGAGGTGGCTTAAGAAGGCTGGAATAAATGTTTGACAAATTGTTCAAACGGATGCAAAAGAGTATTGATCATACAGGAGAATATTTTGAAAAACAATAAAGCAGTTTTCAATCAGAAATTACTTTGTTTTAATTATTAGGCTTAGAATAAAAACAGTGCCCCTCTTCTTCCTCCCTCTTCAATTATCTTCCCCAAAGTCAGCCTAGCCCTCTGCAAGTCACATTTTAGTAGTATTTTGAAAAATGGGAGAAAAAACTACTTTTTCTGTTTATGATAAACATGTAAAGCATATTTTATGCTTGTAAACGATTCGCAGTCTGTTTTTATTGTAACCCTACATGCATAACGGTGCAAAGCTGACTTAAATTCTTAATACAGCGTTGTTCCACACCACCTACTTCACGTTTGAAGCATGTGACTGATTAAGACGAATTGAGAACTCAAAATATATTCGTAACTTTGTGAAACTTCCGATTTAATCAGAAGTGACTGCAAGTTTATTTTACACGGAACTCACTATAATTTTTGTTTATACATGACAGTAGACTTAACAGTATTTCAAGTACTCACATGGAATAACTATGTGCAATTCATTGCTGTTAAAAAAGAAAAACAGCGGTGTGGACTTCCAGAGCAAACCGTATTCTATTTCTGTATGATTTGATTGTCCTTTGTTTATATCCATAAAGCAAGTTTATTTGGCTTTCCGTTTTTTATACGCGTGGAAATTTATCTGATCCTCGGTTTATTTATATAAATGGAAACATCTATTGATGTAATAAATTTACTGATTTATGGAAATGAATCTGGCATCTAGTAAATAATATTCTATGTTGAGTGAAAAGAAAAACATACTAATTTTAATGATAGTTGGTCATGGAGACAATGAAAGTTATGTAGATTAAATTAAAACAATGAAACTGTGTAACTATGAGAGATAAGAAATATATATGCATTGATATTCATATGGAGATCAGCAACAATCTTATCACAAGGCTGTAAATTTATTTAATAATATACATCTGGACCGTGCTCCGATTCCACATACAACGGCGAGGAGTGTGACAAAATTTACCGAAACTGGGCATGCCAAGATCAGGTAGTCCGAAAATAGGTCAATATTATTACAGGGATGTTGTCTTCAGTTAAAAAAAAATCTACAGTAAAATACATTTTATATTGTATAAAATATAATTTTAATCATTTTGTATTTCTGTCAAATACATTTCATAAAAAATCAAGCCATTTTTGAGAAGTGGCCAATTTTTTAAATACGAGTAATTTGGAATGAACGGGCACACAGATATTTCGGAAACAGTGACATTGAAATATACATATTTCAGAGAAGGTTAACATCAAATTCTATTGATCCAATCTTAAAGACAGCTAATATTAAATTATGCATTTACTTATTTAACTGCAATAACCTGGAACTGTCATAACTTGGCGTGCGTCATCATTGTCTGCACTCGAAACTAAATGACACGTTGAAAATAAAGAAGGAATAATTTGTTTCCCATGTTCAGCGTTAATGCAATTTAACTATCTTTTGACAAAATTGTTGTTCTAGCCATTTTATTAAACTTATGCCATTATTATTCACGATTCTGATCAACAATAAAGACAGTTTATAATTTAGGTATACAAAATATTCTTATAAAAGTTGTTTTAAATACGCATGCTAAGTTTGGAAAAGAAAGCTCGGTGGAAATCAATCAGATGCTCTAAGTTATGAACTTATTTTAGTTACGCTCATCAACGCTGTTTATGAATGTAAAAGGGCCTTGGCGGGATATTGCTGAAGTAAAGGTGATTGCAATAAAACTAAAGGACGATCTCTTTGGTAATACTTCATAACACTGCTGAAGCGCACACTTTTATGAGTAGTCCTGAACGTAATAACAAAAGCAATTAGAGTGGCGAACCTGTGACCACAGATATCAGCCAGGCTCTGGAAGAAACAGAAATAGAACAAAGAAAAGGAGATAATTTCGAAACTGTCAGATTAAAATGCAATGAACATGTTTCGCCTGTTTGGAACGCAATGCATACGTAATCTGCCCTTTGCTCTGTTGCTAAATGAGTTCGGCTGAACTGTTAGCGTTTACCTCATTAACGAGAGCAAATACAAAGTGTAATTACAGTATAACCTTAACACAAGGTTCAAAGTCGTCTGTTCGTTGCACAATATCTCCTGTTGATGGTCACGTAGCCTTACAATCACGTGATCCAAACCGAAATGCTATAAAAATATTTGTTTGCGTAAGGAAACGAAATGGTGTGCTAACGTTAATAACCTTAGAAACGGTGTTGCTATTAAAAGATCCGAAATGACTGTACGGTGATTTAGCGTTGTTTCACAAACAAAACATTTTTATAAAGTTCCCGACTTATAAATTTACAATTATAAAGTACAATATTTCTTATTTCTTTAAACTGCATGAATGCTATGTGCAAGTTCTTTGTGAATAGGATATCCGTATTTCGTTACGGCAGAGCAACAACAAAACAATCTTAGTAAGTCTTCTCTCTCTTTTTTTATAAGCAAAGCAAACCAAAGCTTCTTGACAAAATAAATGTCCAAACCTTTATTTTAGAGAGAGAGAGAGGGGGAAAAAAACGGACATTTATTCCGTGTATGACTCTTATGACAAAGTTCGAAGGTTCTATAGATCTTTTGTGCCTATGCCCAGACGGGTATCCCCGGGAAGGACAGATGAGGTGAAATGATACTAAGAAAGGTCGGACCTAAGCACACGGTGATGACTCGTGCAACCGGATTTCTTCGTTGTCTGAGGGCTTACACGCTTTCTGAGATTTGAAGATAATCCATGAATTAAATAACATACCTTTTGGCATCTACAGGAAGCCAACACAAACAGATAATTACATCAAGAATGATAGCTACAACCCTACACCCCACAAACATGCAGTTTTGGACAGCTTAGCATATAGACTAGTCAACATCCCATTGAAAAAGAATGAATACAACAAAGAATATAACCACATGATTAACATAGCTGCAATTAATGGATACAGTAAATAATTAATAGATATGAAAATTTGGAAATTCAAGAAACAGAAACACATATTGGATACCACAAAATTAACAGAATCAAAAACCAAGACACAGTTCAGGAAATTCACATATCATCCCAGAATGCATCATAAATTCAACAAGATATTCAAGAAGTACAACATCACCCTAGCCCCAATAAATAAATTCAGTTTAAAAAACTTATTATGCAATAACCTGAAAGACCCAGTACCTGAAAACAAGAAATCAGGTACATACAAAATCAACTGCTCAGATTGCAATAAGTTCTACATAGGAAAAACCAAAAGAAGTTTAAATATTAGATTACAGGAGCATAAGAGATGCATGAAATACAAACAAATAGAAAAATCAGCAATAGCTCACCATTCCTGGTCTACCAATCATGAAATTGTACCAAATATAAAACTATTAAAATCAGCCAGTAATGCAGCTGAACTCGATGTTTGGGAAAAGGTGCTAATTATAAAAAACCAGTTTACTTTAAATTTCGAATTGCCACCTGAAAACTCTCTTTGGAAGTTCATCTCACAGACAACAGATACCGCCACAGACAACCAGGTCACTTCAAGAAACCACGGATCCAACCAGTCGGATAACTGCTGAGGATGGGGACAAAACGTTCTCCGAAACATGTCCAAGTAAGGATAATTTAAGTGATGTTTGTTTTTGAGTTACCGACTCATTACTTTCAAATATTCTGAATTATTAACTAGGGCAGTCAATTGGCAAGTGTGGTTTTAGTATAGTAATTTCTTGATTACGGGTTAAACACAGAATATTCATTTTTTACTGGACTATTTTAACTATCACTCAGAACATTGTTTTTTAGCACATATATATTTTTTTAAATTTTATTTATTGATTACTCCAGCAAATATGTATTACACTTTGTGTAAGAATTAGTAGTCAATGAGGACTAACATTGCACTAAAAATAGTTCTGACTGAAAGTGTAGGGAGGAAGGTTGGCATCTGTAATTATCACATGAGTTGACAAAACTTCCAGAGTTGTCTCTAATTTATTCTTACATATTATTTATTCTCTAGACCCTGTGTTTGGGCTACATGACCCAGAAGGCCATCCAGGGATTTTAGCTGGAGTGACCACAAGGGAGGAATCAGGGCTCATATCCTGCTTGAGTACTGGAGTTGAAACCATTGAGCTGATTGTGCCAAATTTTAAAAGAGAAGGCTGCGAGCAAGATGACATTTGCGCGCCTCATTGAAAGAGGAGCACTGCTTCACCCACAGCTCCTGGATGGTCTTCTTGTTCAGAAAACATGAACATTTATGGGAATTTGTGGGTTGGCTACCTTGACAATTGATGCAGCAGGGAGAAGTTGGACAAGCAATGTAGTCCATGCATGTCATAGAAGGCGACTAAAACGGATATCTGGTGTTTCGGGGCATAGCTGAGCTACCCTGACTCCGGCAATATAAATAGGAATCCTGGTCCTCCATGTTGGCAGTTCAACATAACAATCTAGCCCATAAAAAAATTAGGTATTGTTAAAAAAACTCAGATAGGCCTTAGATCGGAAGGATGGGGAGTCTAAATGTGGAGATGGAAGGAAGAAAATAGAGATGAATGAAGGCAAAAACTGAGAGAGTCTGAGGCCCAAAAGGGGCTGAAAGCATGTAGTAGTAGATATGACATATTAATTTTATGTAAACTCGTGCAAGAGAATTCTTACTAGCAGAAAATAAGGCATTCATAACACATGTATAAATCTTACCGCAGGTAATAAATGACAGAGTGTTGAGGAACATTGACCTTCACTGACGAGCCCTGTACTTGCTTGTTATCTTGTTTATTGGAGAGAAAAATATTTATAACTTGGTATAAAGTAAGTAAAGAAACACAAACAGAGCACTTAGGAGCAGAGTGTCTGATATTAAAGGTTAGCTAATTAATTATTATATACACAAATATAACTTAGCATTGCAGTTGCCCATTTGTCACTTGAAACAAAGGGATTTTGATTCCCTCTCCTTTATTCTTGTCACTATTCAATCACTTTATATATGACTTCTTGCGTCTGTCGATGTGACACATTGTTGCCCAGAAGACATAATTGCATCTGAGCAGAGTGTACATATTCTGCTTCACTGTGTAGGGGAAGGAGGGGTAATGGTATGCAGGGGGGAATGAGACACACTGCGAAAACTCTGGTACTTCCACTGCAGAAATACAAGCCAAGTGCAGTAATGTGTAATGACAGCTTATCCAAGAGTTGGGAGTTGCTTCAGTGAAGGAAGGTTGAGTTGTGGTTGAATTCTTGTTTTGCTACACATGTTATACAGGTTTTTAGGGTCTTAGCAAGGTAAGTAGAAAACTGCTCTTTTATTGTGCCTAATGTTATTCTATGAACTGTAGACTAATAAATGCTTGCTTGGATTCATTGTTATACATTCCGTTTTTGGTAAAAGAGAATACAAAATGGCTCAATCTGGGGTAACAGTACGCAAACCTAGTTATGCTGCATACCATTGCACCTCGTCTAATTTGCAGCTGTTTGCTGACATCCATATGATAATTCATGTTCCAAATTTATGTTCTCTTAATAAGAAAGCGTTTTATTTCCAAATGTTTGGAATTATGTCCAAAAAGTGTTTAAAGCTTTGTTGATTGCAGCCATTATATATTTCATTTAAAGCTGCTTTTCTTAATGAGTAGCCACCCATACTAACGAATCTGGAAATAAAATGTCCCTGTTTCACTTAATGCTTCCTACACCAAGTTTGCAGGAACTGGAGGAAAAAAAAAGCTATTTCTGACATTAAAAAGATGGGACTCTTCCCTCTGAATCCAGATGTGTTCTCAGAGGAGGGCTTCATTCCAATGAGTCAACTACCTGTGGAGGTACAGAAGGCTTAAAGAAGAGACAAATCAAGCGAAGATGATGAACCTTGTTTTCTGATAACTAGGATAACACAAAATGTCAGGATAGAGAAAATCAAGACTCAAACAGCATTCAGAAACTTTGATGTCCACTGCAAAGAATGGGTATTAGGGTAAGGGGAAGTGAGGAAGGATAAGAAGAAATGTTTAGCCAACGCAGCCACAGAAAAGAAAGCTAAAGAGACAAAACAAAATAAGAAGAAAGCGAGACTCTTTCATGAAGATTGTAGTTAGTCAGACAAAACTGATGACGAATTGGATGATATAGATCCTCATGGGTCTCCAGTTTGCCCCATACAATGACACATCTGAGGTGTCTCTCTTCTATCAAGAATTTGGTCGTAATGGAGAGCTGTGATACTGATGCATCCTGTATTCTGGGTGAGTTCATGCAGATTGCAGTACAACCACTTTTGCAGCATATTTCAAAAACCATAGTAATAATTACATTTAACAATATATTTTTTTATTTTCAGGATTTAGAAAACACAGTTAACTTATTTGTGAAAACCTACTTTGTATTGCTTTAAACTACTAATAAACATACCTGATACCATGAGCATAGATTTCTTGAATTGGATTATTTCAAGATTTCACTTACGTATGATCGTTGGTCAAAAAAAAAAAAAGGTAATCATCTGTGTGCTATTAACCGATATGGGTGGGGAATGGTATGCAAAGCCTCTTCTTACATTTTTATGTAAGCTGCTATACCAGTACTGAGAGGTACTTAATGTGTTCTAGTAATGATTCCTGAATTAATACCACACAAATAAAAATATTTAGTAAATATTCTCCACTTAACTTAAGAAGCCGATGACAATACTTATATTATGTTTTTGCGAAATTAATTTCATGGATATTTGACAATGAATTGTGTTGACTGAAGATGTGGGCAAATATCCATGAAATTAATTTCGCAAAAACATAATAGAAGTATTGTCATTGGCTTCTTAAGTTAAGTGGAGAATATTTACTAAATATTTTTATTTGTGTAGTGTTTGTTACTCCACTGTAAATAGCTTAATTTTCTGTGTAATCCTGAATTAATGCTTAAATCTGTCCTAAGTGTTTTAAGATTTTGCAGCAAGCGGCTAGAGAGGCCAGGGAGGTTCAAGGTTAAGGGCATGCCATTATCCCACCTTCTCCTATGTGCGACAGGCTTATGTAAACAACTCTCTGTTATTCACATTCCTTTTGATACACTCCATGTTTTGCCATGTAGTATCTTAGTAGAAAGTTTCTGCCAGCAGTAATAGTAGACAAATTTACTTCCTGTACCACTCACTGCTGCATATATTGATATTTCTTCCAATGATGAACATTAATGTTAATAAGCATTTCAGTTTTTTCTGAAGTGAAGTTGAAATAATTGGCTCAGAAATGGCTAATAATAGATCTAAATTCTGAACCTCCTTCCAGAATATAGAATAAAAACAAGTATTTCAGAATGTGGAGTGCCATTGTTACTAAAATTAGGCAAATGATTCAATCTTGTACATACTTTTCTCCACTTACAAGTTTTTTTAAATGAAGACTAGTTTCTAGGAACTTCTTCCCTATCCTCAGTTCTGTGGTTGACTGATGATGCATCCGGTGTCTGCATCTGGCTTGGTGTCATGCTGCCATCTGATGTTCTGGTAAGTTTTATGACATCATCTATGGCGGGAATTTCAAAATTCATCAAGAGGTCCTATTTCTTCGTAATAAATATGTTTTCCCAAATCTGCAGTTACTTTGCCTTTTTGATCAATTCTATTTCTTGCTTTATGTTGTGATTCTCAAACCAAAAGTGATGTGCTACGGCAGACTTGTCCATGTGTTTGAATTTAATATTTCTAAAGTGTTCTTTCATTCTTCTTCCTAGATTCCTTTTAGTCTTTCCAATGTATATCTTGTCGCAATCCTGGCAGCTCATTTGGTAAATGCCTGATAATTGAGATTTTGGTGTGCTGTTTTTTAGAGGGTGGTTTAGTAAGTTGCGGATGTTGTGTTTGTTCTGAGGGGCTAATTTTATGTTGAAGCTCTTAAATATCTTTTCAAATTTTTTTAAGTATTGTGGATGAAATGTAAATTTGCCATATCTGGTATTTGAGTTTTCTAGTTTTTTTAACGTAGTAATGTCCTTTAAGTTTTTGTTTCTTTTGTGTCTGTAGATCAACTTTTTGATGAAATATGAGTTATAGTTGTTCAATTCCGCAACCTGATGTAACAGGATTTTTGTTACAGTTGTTAAAGAAATACATAGAAACCACCAGAAAAACAATTAAAGAAAATACAATAGTTCCAGATAATATGAAAAACAGCATAATTGTAAAAAACCCTAATTTGCCAAAATTATACTGCCTACCTAAGATCCACAAGACAGACCCATTATTAACAATATAGATGCCCTGAATTACAAACTGGCAGAATGGTTGGTGGAAGAATTTGACAAGTTTGAAAAGTTACAATCTCTAAGCATAAAGAATTCATTTGATTTGGTAAAGAAAATTAAAAACTCAGCTATAAAAACTGGAGAGGTGATGGTATCAGATCTCTATTCATGAGCATACCAGTAGGAAAAAATCTAAAATTGATGAAAGGCTGGTTATCCAAAAGCAACGTTGCGGATGATAAAATAGAGGAATACATCAAATTAACCATCCTATGTATTGAACAAAACAGCTTCACGTTCTCCAGCAGGATCTTCCAACAAACAGCAGGCTTGGCCATGGGTAAACCTCTTTCACCATTACTAGCTAATCTGTTCATGAGTAATTTGGAAACGCACATTACTAAAGCCTTTCCACATATTTTCAAATGTTGGCATAGATATGTCGACGATGTGTTTGCTATAGTTCCTAGAAGACTAACTGAGGATGCTATAAAGTTACTAAACCTACAAGAAAAATCCATAGTTTTCACCATTGAAGTAGAACAGGATGGATGGCTACCTTTTCTAGATTTGAAAATCATAAGAACACCAACAGGATTACAATTTGGAATATTCAGAAAAGACACATGTTGACAATTACATTAAATGTTACCCATTGAACCCATTACAACATCAATATGCAGTGTTCCATAGTTTGGTTCACAGATTAATCAACATTCCGCTAACAAAAACAGAATATGAACAGGAGTACACTCACATACACCAGGTTGCAGAATTGAACTATAACACAAATTTCATCAAAAAGTTGATCTACAGACATAAAAGAAACAAAAACTTAAAGGACATTACTACGTTAAAAAAACTAGAAAACTCAAACACCAGATATGGCAAATTTACACTTCATCCAAAATACTTAAAAAAATTTGAAAAGATATTTAAGAGCTTCAACATAAAATTAGCCCCTCAGAACAAACACAACATCCGCAACTTACTAAACCACCCTCTAAAAACTAGCACACCAAAAAGTCAATTATCAGGCATTTACCAAATGATCTGTCAGGATGCGACAAGATATACATTGGGAAGACTCAAAGGAATCTAGGAAGAAGAATGAAAGAACACTTCAGAAATATTAAATTCAAACACATGGACAAGTCTGCTGTTGCACATTACTTTTGGTCTGAGAATCACAACATAAAGCAAGAAATAGAATTGATCAAACAGGCAAAAAAACCTCTAGAATTGCAGATTTGGGAAAACATATTTATAACAGGACATCTTGATGAATTTTGTAATTCCCGCCGTAGATGATGTCATCAAACTTACCAGATGGCAGATGGCAGCACGACACCAAACCAGATGCAGACACCGGATGCATCATCAGTCAACCACAGAACTGAGGATAGGGAAGAAGTTCCCAGAAATTAGTCTTCATTTAAAAAAACTTTTATGTGGAGAAAAGTATATACAAGATTGACTTCCTTCCAGAAACTTATTGCAGGATCAATTACGAGTTGAAGTTAAGGGTTCGATTTTTGATGTCTTTTTAATTTTGTTTTCATTTATGAATGCTTTTTAACTGTTATGGTCCTCAGCATACTGTTCTACATTGGGTATGAAAGACTGCTTAGTTTTGCTCAGAGGCCTCTTTATTGGGCTTGAGGCTGTTTTATGTGACATAAATCTATGTCACAGGACCATTGGCTTAATTCCCTTCAAAAGTAACCATGCTACAAATTTTTAAGCCCGAAAATATCCATTGTTCTTCGCGACCTTGGGAACCTGTTACTTCCAGTCATGAGCTCCAATGAGTAATTACTGGAACTGGAGGCAGATCAAATGCTTTTGATTCTTTTACACAGTCCAGTAATCTGTTCCTTCTGGCTGGAGTTTTCACTAATGTAGTTCTTAACAGCTGCAAAGACTTCATCAGAGGTTTTGAGCAAAGAAAATCTTAACCTCTTCAGCCAAAAATGTAAAACATAATTCCAATAGGTAGAATGTAAAACCAGAGGTACAACTCCAGCTAAATGCTTGCCAGCAGAAAGCACAGATGTTGCACTGTCTGACATTTAAACAATGAAGTTGACCTGTGAACACCAGTAGAATTTAGTGTCTCAAGCATTAAATTAACCCTTTCACCGATATGGACGTCATATGACGTCCAAGTTAAAAAGCCCCAAACCGATATGGACGTGTATAGACGTCCTGCGCATACATGCATTTAATGCTTATTTAACGCCAATTATTTTAATCTTGTTATTTTACAATAAATTTAAATTAGTTCTATAAAGAATGTAAACGTACCCTTAAAGGTTTCTTTTTGAATTGTACACCTCCAAACCTGGATAAACACCCAAGGGCACATCTGCAGATTCACACCAAATAATATTGGTTTCCTTGCAAACTTCTTTTTCGAAACACACTACACATTTTCGAAATGGTTACAACTTTTTTTGGTTGTGGGTGGTATACTTTTAGGAAAGTGTTTTCTCTCAAGTATGAGGGGTGATGTCGTGGTGAATTTCTTACCCCCTAGTATAAAGAGGTCTCTGAGTATTATAATACTCAATTAGGTTACGAGCTCTTTATACGCCCAAGTACAGGTAGATGAATGTCTTGCATGAAATTACAGCTCTGAAAATTACTAAACAACTGTGCATAGTTACATACAGTGGTATAAAAATACTTTTTCTTTTTTAGCATTTAATTGTTCTCCATAAAGAGGGATAGCTAGTAATAGCTGATCCACATCTCCCATATTTGACCTGCCACTTCCCCAAACAATGGAATAGCCAACATGCCATCTGTAGACCAGCACACGTCACTGCTACGTATGTCCTAAGATCTCCTTCATGATCGTACAACAAATCTTCCAGATTTTCTACAGTAATATCAGAAGCCTGTACACATCATACCCAAGCTAATTTATTTGCTACATTACAGGGATAAGCCATGGTTAACATTGAAATTTATCATTAACCAGTGTTTTAGCAAAAATTATGGAAAGAATGATTTCAGCTAGATTAAATTGGTATCTTGAACAACATAATCTTCTATCACCCTGCCAAGCCGGATTCCGGAAAAAACCATACAACTAGTGAACAAGTAATTAAACTCAGTCAAGAAATTAAAGAGGGATTTAACAGAATAGAAGACACCTTAGCGGTATTTGTTGATCTGAAATCTGCATATGATACTGTATGGAGATGTAATCTTATAAGAAACTACAACAGATGGGAATTAAAGATAATATGCTTCACTGGATATCAGAATTTGTATCAGAAAGATATTGCGCAACTTCTTATGGTTCATCATTATCAAGATTCAAAAAAATCCATCTAGGTTTACCTCAAGGAGCAGTACTTAGCACTACTCTATTCAATATCTATATAAATGATCTGCCCAAACAACTTCAACAAACAGGCATCAACACTGCATTGTACGCAGATGACTTAGTAATTTGGAAATCAGGCAAACTTGAAATTCTAAAGACAAATATTCAAAATTCTATGAATACCCTTAAACAATGGTGTTCTAAAGACCTCATGGAAGTAAACACTGTGAGAAGTAACTATCAGCTGTTCTCTCTAAGAAAGAAACAACCCAGTATTACCTTAAGTTATGATAATATCAAATTAACCAGAACAGAAAATGCTCAATATCTTGGAATATTGTTTGACAAAAAATTAACTTGGAAAAAACATATTGAAAAAATTAGAGATAAAGCAATTAACCGTTTTAAGATATTAAAAAGACTTGCAGGAACTAAATGGGGTTGTTCAAGATCTACATTAAATACTACATATAATACATATATAAGGCCAGTTCTTAATTACTGTGGAGAAGTACTGATAACATCATCACCTTCAACTTCCATGATACTGGAGCGCACACAAAATCAAGCTCTTAGGTTAATTACTGGAGCTATAAAAACTACTCCTATAATAACCTTGCAAGCATTTACATGTAACAGACCCATAATGACAGATTTAGAAATGCAAGCCCTTTTAACATATGAAAAGCTCTTAAGAATTCCAGAGAATAATAACTTAACAGATTCTAAAGCAGCTATTCAGACTATTATTTCAAATGACAGCCCAAAAACCAAAAAGATAAAAATGAAATTCATAATATGATTAAACATCTTCAAAATTTAAATATACATATAGTTTTCCAATGGATAACATCTCACTGTGGAATTTCTGGCAATGAGCAAGCAGATATGTTGGCCAAGAAGGGTTCCAAAATATCTCAAACAACGAAACAAAATATCCCCTATGAAACAGTTAAAAGATTAATCAAAAACATCTTCACAAAACTATATAACAACTATCTAGTTTCCTCTGAAAAACTTAATTGGAAAGATCTCCAAAACAAACTAAAGACAATTCCAGAACTACCTCGAAAATCTTCAGTAGTAATGTTCAGATTAATCACAGGCCACGATTGTTTGAATGGACATTTATTCAAGGTTGGATTAACAACTTCTCCACAGTGCTGTTTCTGTGGTAAAGACGATTTAATGAACATCGATAATCTAACTCTATGTGAAACTCTCCAAAATCAAGATCTAGTCTCCAAATATTGGGAAGCAAGAAAAAAAAAAGATTTTATTATCAACTTCTGAGCATTAAATACACACACACACATTGAAATTTAACAATTTCAAATGTGCCATTCATTTAGCTCTTGATAGCTATAAGAAATCACTCTGAACACAGACAGAGTATAAATAACTAAAATACAGAGCGAAAACAGCTGCATAGGGCTACCAGAAACCTTGGTTGAGAAACACTGTAATAACAGGTGCTGACAGAGAGTTTTCTTTCCAGTGTGAGTGTGTAACGCAACATATTCTCACATGATTATCGTTTGGTATAGCATAAATAAACTAAACTTGAACCAGAGAAGTCGCTTGTGTAGCTATACATATATACATTCGTTCGTATACACACAAAACAAAATGATTCAAATGCTAGGCGTGTTCGGCGCAAAGAATGGCTTTTGCTACAGTGAAACAAAGTAGTGAAAGTTCAACGATTTATTAATGTAGTCTCTACTTTATTGTTACTGTAGATTTATACTGCCTTTAATGAGTTTTAAACCAGTTTTTGTTTCGTTTAAATAACTTAATAAATACGGAAGATATGGAATTGTATTTATGATGCACTTTTACAGCATTTAACAATTTATATGTCCTGTTCTGTTTATTGGGTATCCGTTTCCGGCCCATGAAGGGTTTAAATGGCCATCGGTGAAGCAGTTAACTATCAGCACTGCAATGTTGTCCAATTTTGATTTTCACAAGATGGGATTTCTTGCACTGTCTGACATTTAAACAATGACATTGACCTGTGAACACCAGTAGCATTTAGTGTCTCAAGCATTAAATTAACTATCAGCACTGCAATGTTGTCCAATTTGGATTTTCACAAGATGGGATTTCTTGCCCAAAATACCCAACAAAACAACAAGAATTACTCGCCACGTACAATTCTTTCTACCTATTGTTTCATCAACCACTATATATACAGATTTTTCCTCACATTTTGGCTTAGTTGTCTGGAGGTCATCTTCAGCACACATGTCAAGGTGTCTTCCCATAGTGATTTCTTGGGAGCTGCTTGAAGCTATTTATTTTGATTGACTAAATTGTTTGTTTCAGAAGACGTGAAATGCAATATGAGCCAAACAATACTCTTTTACCATTTCCTTCTATTATCCTCTCTCTGCCATATCTGAGGTGTACATTACATTACTAAATATGCTGCTAAGGTAACTGCAAAATAGGCATGAACATAAGGCAGGGCTAGGCATGGCTGGTGTCAGGCTGACTAGCCAATGAGGTGTGTGTGATGTTGTATAGTTCAACATCTGGACCGGCTTGCTTTGCTCAACTCTATGGATAATTTCTTTGCATGATCAAAAGATACTAATTACAGAATTATTTTGTTTTTCCCATGACACAGAGCTATTTTTTCTGAGGATGACTGTCCCAACGACATGTTTATAGGACATTTGGTTTTAGAGATATGGAAAGATAAGGCACCTGACTAGAAAGAAAAGAATCATTGTTAGTGAAGAAAACCACACATGTGCTATGCTGCGGTTGTATTTTTTACCTTGCATTCAGTATTATCTTTTAGGAGTGCAGACTTGCTTTTCAAAGCTGGTACATATGTCGCTTAGCAAGCCTAGTACTAGTGCACCCAGTACTGACTGCGAGACTTTACATAAGTAGACTAGAAATATTATTTTTCATGTGTATTCCTTTTTCAAACAGTTGTAAATTAAATACATTTTTGAAAGTACAAATTTGAACAAGGTTGTCACGTGAGTGCTCTACTACGACACACATTGTTAAAGAAGGCAAACAGTTCACCAAATTAGAAGTTTGCATATTTAGGTCTCCTTGGAAACATTGAGCAGCTAAAAACGTACTACCAAATTACACAATTTTCAAAAGTGTGTTTTACGTAGAACAATTTATGATTTATGTAACAGGGGTGAATATCCAACTGCCAAAAGGCCGACCAATTTAATGAGGGAGAAAATAGAATACACAGGTCTGTATCTTCTAAGTCAAATACTCTGAAATCTCTTTGGTTCAAATACATATAGGAGAACTAATGATGGTCGCAAATTTCAGCTTGAAAGAAGGATATTGTTGCTGCAAGATTAAAATTTCTGTGCACAATGCACAACATTACAAGTACAGCTGATTCATGGTGTAAAAGTGCTTCATAAATGTACATTCGTATCTTCCATATTTATTAAGTATTTTAATGAAACAAAAGTTGGTAAAGTCCATTACAGGCAGTATATAATTATGGCATATTAAAGTAGAGACTATACACAAATGGTTGAAATGTCACTATTTTGTTTCACTGTAGCAAACACCTTCTTTCGTTGAACACATCTTAATTGTGTCATTGTGTTTTGTGTGCATATGAATGATGAGTGTGCAAGTGAATTGTTCTCTTGTTCACAGTTTTAAGGTTCAGATTACATATATGTTTTCACACACATGCTGAAATATTAAGCAAACTTCTCTGTCAGTGTCTGTATGTACATCTCAGATCACATGCTATGCGGGTTTGGTGAGACAAAGACAAATATAACTTCCATCTCTGTTGCCTGCTTGCTATGGAACTGGCAATGCCAAGAAAGTACGCTAACTGTGTTGGCTGTTCCCATGTTCATTCTTATGTATGATACAGTTCCATGGTTATGTGGGTGTCACAGATTGCGGAGTTGTTTTGTTGGTCATGCTTGCCATTTTAAATGCTGCACATATATAAAATTCATAATTCTCTCTTACTTTAATGAAAAATAATACTTGAAGCTTCTCTTGCTTTGAAAGTCACGCCTTACCACTGCATGTAGAGCACAATATAAAATATATAAAAGGCATTAAATTTACTTAGAAATACTCAGCCTAAAACCGAATATTTATTGTTCTTGCATTTTTTTAAAAATACTAAATATTTTGTAGATATTATGCTGTGAACATGAAACTTAATGTAAAATACAGAAAAGACACAGTCTTGTTTAGTAGCAGTTAAATGCTGGTTACCAATAATTATTTTTTCTACTATGTAAATAGTACATAGAGAAGGTAATGCATCCCATTCAGCAATTTGATACTGCAATTTTACTGGAAAAGTACATTTTGAGACTCCCTGAGTTTAGAAGTTACATTTTTTAAAATAAAAGTTGCGTGCATGGACGACATAAGTATAAAACTAATAGACTTAAATACCAAATTAAGTGTTTTAAATCAATTGTTCTTCCACACTAGCCATGTGTAGGCTAAGGTTTAGATAGGTAAAGTCAGACTGAAAAATTCAATGCCAAGGCTGGGATTTGAACCGCAAATCTCCTGATCCCTGTCTGGTTGCTCTTAACCATAGAACTACCATGGTAAACATGCCAGCATAACATTAAATTCTCCAACTAACTCGTATTTTTCCCAGGTAAACTACTAGAAGATCTCATATACAATGAAATATATACAGTTTGTGGCAACATATATGTTGTACGCCTAAGAATGGAGACCGGGAGATCTGTGGTTTAAATCCCTGCTATGGCATTGAATTTTTCAGGCTAACTCTACCTATCCATACCTTAGTATTTTAAGTGCAGTATCTCTAAGTATTCTTCATTCTGAAGGAACTTTATATAAACTTATATTAACTTGTAAATGTTGGTGATAAGACAAAAAATAAGAGACAGAAAGTATAGGTGTCTTTCAAACATACAATTTATTTCAAATAACTTTTGTGCTTTTTGATCAGCCACTTTCAAAATATCCATAATTAATCATCTGTCCAGATTGTTCAATAATTTGTCATGTTTTGAAGTCCTTTCAACATTTGCTTTTAATATTTGCATGGAAAGAGTGAGGAATTTTAAACCAACTTATATCATCCAGTTCTTAAATATTTGCCTATAGCAATTCCCTTTGTGTCTTTAATAAATATGCAATGTAATTATTTCTACAAAGTTTATCTTGATTAAAATGAAGTACATAGAATAGTTTTTAAAGAATAATTTATACAGCTGCTAATAAATGGTAGAGGGTAGAGAAAGTGATGTGAATGTAACACATCAGATCTCTTTTTAAATTTTCAAACATACATCTGAAATTACTGTCCATGTACTAATGAAACTATATTAAAACTGGATACAAAATTACACTTTTACTGAATGTACCCTGTTATGGTCGCTCTGGTTCCCAACTACAAAGGGTTTCCAGTTTCAATCTCATTCACACGCATGGGGATTTTAAGTCTGGTATTCTTCCATCTTTTTTTTAATTTATTTATTACACTGCATGCTCCATTACATCGTAACACTACATGCATTCCTTAAACTTATTACAACTAGTTGAAGTAATTACAATTTTTACAAGTGTTACAAGTTCTCAATATATGATACAATTTTTTGATTAGGCATTTACATTTTTTCAAAGTCTTTTTTTTGTTTATAATTTTAAAAATTGTTTTTGGTAGCGCTTGATTAGATCACTGTTTGCTTCTGGCCACTGTCCACCCCTCAATCTAATGTTTTGTTTGAGTTCTAGTCTTTCACTGTTCAGAAGAGGTCAATTGTATATTAAATGATCCACTGTTTGGTTTTGTATTATGGGTGCATTATAAGTTGGTGATTGACAGTTGAAGGAGTGGGGAAAGAGAGGGGATGGCACCGTTGCCACTTTAGCGTCCCTCTCCACGTGCTAGGCAATGAAGGTGATGGTTAGAGGGGAGGTGGCAGTTCGGTTGCAGTCAGTTGCAGTAATGCACACGCACATATTCCTAGAAATTTGCATACTGCAGTATTAATCGTAAGATTGCCGTAAGACTGTCTACACGTTTAAGTAAGCAGTTACCTAAGTACAGCATACGAGTTTGTAACCGCGATGTACATGCCTGATTTTCTTCACTAGCGTATTTCTCTTCCCCTACTCTAACTATGGCATTCTTACTTACACCAACATCAGCTGAGGTTCTGTCCGGTACTTTTGAAATGGGAATTATGAGACTCCCACTGTCATATAATTTCCCTTGCTTGTCCTTTAATTGGGATTCCGTGCCCATAACATTTTTTGTGGTCTTCGCAGATAGTTTCTTTCTGTCTGTTTCTGTAGCACAAGTGTTTGCGGTAGCCATGATTAACGATAATTAGCTAAATATTAAAGTTGCGCTGAAACACAAAAGTTGATCACAGAAACACTAAAGTTGATCACAAAAACACTGAAGTTGATCACTGAAACACACGAGTTATATTGCGAAAATGTAAAGCTGTTTACACTCTGTGAAACATTCACTACCTGAAGCAGTACACTCTTAGTTTGGCAGTGATGACAGGGAAAAATACCCTAAGTAAGGGTTGGTCATTAAACTGTAAAGGTTGGTCATTGACCCAGAAAATTTCATAAGCTATTCCTTGAAACTAAATCCACACCTGTTCCCTTCCAACAACGCATACCGTCTCATACTAAAGGGCAACGAACGACGACGGTATTGTGATACCGCTGATTCATAAGCGAAGCAACAATAGTAGCAGTGTCTGTTTACTGAAAACTTCAACATGCCGATAGAATAGCGTCATGCATAAAGCACGTGATCTAGTGCGATAGAGTTGGCAACATAGGATAAGCGGCTCGGGTTGCTATGGCAACAGTTTACTTTTGATTGGTGGATTGCTGGTTGCTAGGCGACGGCAATGACGTGTCAGTGACGTGTTTATCTCCTCTCCTTGTTTTCGCAGCTGAACAGCACGTGGAGGCAAAACGCCAATCACCAACTTATAATGCACCCATTATAGTTCACATTTGCACATTGCACTTTCCGCTATTTTGAATCTGTTGTAGTAGTCCCTTGTCTTCCCATGTCCAGTTAGGATGGCGGTAGTCTGTCCGTTGAGAGGGATCCTCATTTTTAGTCGTTCTTGCACAGAAGGGAAGAACTTTTTGCTGATTCTTCCTTTTGTTGTTTTCTCCCATTGGTCTTGCCACCTTCGCAGTCCCTTCTCTTCTGCCTCCTTGATTATGTGCGTCCTAGGTATCTCGTTGTAGTTCGTTCCCGCGTAGTCCCGCGTGTGCCTTTACCCATTTTATGTGGATGGTCCAGCCGTTGTCCTGCAGATGCTTGATCTTGGCCTTTATTTCTTCTATTATTTTGCTTCAGATTTGATTGTTCTTAAGAAGGTCTACTGTAATCTGGCTGTCCGTGTTCACTACGCCTAGTTTATTTCCCACTGTAAGCTCTAAGCTGTTATGGGCTATTGCTCGAAGTCCCTCTAGAATTGCTATCTGTTCTGCTTGGTTATTGGAGCAGTATTCACCGAGTTTATACTTCAGCTTTTTAACCTCTTCCCCATTTTGGAAAATTACTGCTGCTGCTCCGACTTTTCCGTTTATCTTGCTTCCGTCGGTATAAATCTCTATGTTGTACTGTATGTCTTCCTGTGCTTCTTGAACACGCATTCTCTCTGAAGGATGTGGCCACTCACTTAGTTTCAGGACTTCTTCAGTTACTGTCGATTTTTCATTTATGTATTTATGCATCTCTAGTACTTCCTGAATCTTTATATTTATTGGCTTGATTGCTGCCAAAACACAGGACGCTTCGTATGACACAGTTCTATATGCTTTGGCAATTTTTATGTTCATTAGTCTTTGTACGCGTTGATATTTGAGCATGTTCTTTCTTTTTAGGATCGCTTCTTCCCATACTTGCACGCCATATAGCAGCATCGGAAGTACAGCACCTTTATAGATTGTCCGAAGGGCTTCTTGGCCTAAACCCCAGTTCTGCCTGGCTGTCCTTGATAGTGTGTATATAAGTTTTACGTATTTATCTGTTACCTGTTTTATATGCATGTTAAAGTTCAGTTTCCCTAGATACTTTAATTGTTGTACTTGCTCTATGATCCTGTTGTTCAGATATATGCTTATTTTGCAGTTTTATTTTTTTCTTTTCCTTGAAATCGGAATAGCTTTTGATTTACTATTATTGAACTGGAGTTTGTACTGTTTTGACCAATTTTCTATTTGCTTTAGATCTGTATTCGCATACATTTCTGCAACGTCCTTAGTTTCCCCTGCTGTTATCAGCACTAAATCATCTGCGAACGCTATTAATTTGCTTCGTTTCGTGTATTCCAAACTAAGCAATGAATTATACAAGACATTCCAAAGCCCAGGACCGCAACAGGACCCCTGGGGACAGCCTTTTGTCACTTCTTTTACTGCTCTGCTGTGATTGATGGAAAGTGTAGCTACTCTGTCCTTGAAGTAATTCTTGACTGAAAGATATAAATTTTTGGGGCATTTTAGGTTGCGCAAGTTGAGGAGTATGCTCCCTTCACATCCAGACTGGTAATTATAACACTATACTTCTGATCGAGATTTTCTTTTATGAAGTTTTTGAGAGGTAACATGGCGTCTATAGTGCCTTTTTGTGGGATGAATCCGTACTGGTTTGTGTTTAGGAGATTGTTGGTGTGTATGTGATGATTTATCCTATCTATCGTCAGTTTCCCTAGCACTTTACCTCCAATTTTTAGTAGACTTATTGGTCTAAATTTTGTGACTTCGTTGCTTTCTTCCTTCCCAGGTTTGATTACAGGTACTATCTGTGATGTTTTCCATATATTTGGAAAGCAAGCTTGATTTAAACATTATTGTAAATGGAGGTGAGTGATAATGGGAAGCTCTGGAAGACTCTTAATATAATATCTTTGGTTATGCCGTCTTCCCCAGGTGCCTTCTTTGGTTTGAAGCTTTCAATTGCGTGAAGAATTTCTTCTTGTGTGAACTGTCTATCATCTTGTGTATATATTGGTTCTTCTTGGAGCCTTCGCATTTCTTGTTGTTGCTCTGTGTCACTTTCCACATCGACTTTGGGAGTGAAGTGGTCCATCATATACGTAATTGTTTCCGAGTATCCTGTGTGTAGCTTCCGTCTATTTTCTGGATAGTTGTTAGGGTGGGCTGGTTCCTTATTTTTCCTGCAGCCAATTTATATGCTGCGTGCCATGGGTTGCCTCTGTTTTCGATGGTACAGTATTTTTTCCACGAGTCTAATTTTTCTTTTTGTATTTGCTGCCGGTACTCACGTTTTCCTTCAATGTATAGCAATTGTCTTTCGTTTCTGAGCTGTTGGTTATTTGCTGTTCTCTGAAATCTTCTGCACAGAGCGTTCACTCTTTTTCTTAACATCGTGAGCTGATTGTTCCACCATGGTACAGATTTCTTCTTGGTTGATATTTTCCTTGACGTGGATTTGTGGAAAGATCCGTCACAAGCTGTTATGATGCACGAGTTGAATCTTTCTGTCACCTTTTCAGCATCTCGAGAATCGTTAATAATTTCACTGATTTGTTTGTCGGTCTGTTCCAGGGTCATTCGATTTGTTTCGCATTAAAATTCCTTGGTCAGGGCTGAGTGTAGAAGTTTTGTGAACTGTTCATAGTTTTCTTTCTTCTTTAGAATATATCTGTTGCCGGTATGTTGTGCATTACTGTTGGGCTGTATAAGGAATATACAGGTTTGCTGCATTCTGTGTATTTCAAAGGAGATGATTTTGTGGTCAGAACAACTTTCTTCCTCTCCGCATTTCCAGTTTGTTACTGTCTTGAGCAGATGATTATTAGTTATCATCAAGTCGATCCAACTAGATGATTATTAGTTATCATCAAGTCGATCCAACTTTTTGCCCTGCTTGTTTCAAAGGTTGGTATCCCTGTGTTTACATTGATTATGTGGAGCGTCGAAGTTGTGAGAAAATCTTCTAGGGTTCGCCCTCGTTGTTGGCTGTTGTGTCAAACCATAGTTTGCTCCTGGCATTAGTGTCAGCTGAAATTATTATTCCACGCCGTTCTGTGTGATTTAAAATTTTTTTCTATTCTGCCTATATCAATGCCTATGTCTGTTTGAATGTCAAAATACATGCTTGACGCGAAGAATTTCTTGCTTTGATGGTAGATTTCGATGAGAACACAATCTTCATTCGAAAACTGGCTTATTACTGTGGCGTCGATAGTTCTGTTGCTTATAATAATGGCTGCCCTTTTCCTTCCGTTCCCGCAAACATAAGTTCTCATTGATTTTGGAATGCCAGCTAATTTATTATTTACGGTGTATGGTTCCTGTATGAGGCATATGTCAACACCATTTTCATTTATTAATTGAACCAAATTACTTGTGGCTATCTTAGAATGTTGCAAATTAACTTGGAAAAATTTTAACCTCTGTTCAGCCATTTAGTAGTTGATATTCATTTGATACCTCCTCAATGCTGTTAGATGGCATGGACAGTTATAATCTAGCGCCGAGTGGTTTACATCAAGTTCGCTGTCCTTGTTATAGTTGACGTAGTTAATGCAATTAATGAATTTAAATTCTTCAGCACTGACTTTGGATTCTTTTAGTACATGATCTCCCGCACATTTTGGGCATGTTTAGGTTCCTTTGCAGTTCTGGGCGCGATGGTTGTATCTGCTGCATTTGTAACAACGGCTAACTTTGATGTAGTCTTGCCAGTTGCACATGTTCCAGCCCAGTTTTATCTTCTTGCATATGAGTTGTTTTCTGGCAGAAGAACAGACTTCGACTACTATATTTTTGTTCTTTCTATCGTAAAATAAGAAAATTGGCTTCATCATTTGCGTATCGCCATCAAATTATTTGTTTTGTGCCAGCAGAGCTTCTGCCACGTTTTCAAGAGAAAAGTCCTCAGCCATGATGAATATAATGATCCTTGGATTCCTCCTTCTTCCAGGCACTGCCTCTAGCTCTTCCCTGCAATTCTGGTTTATGTTTTTGCAGACTACATTAAGCTCCTCTTGGTTTGAGGTTTCTAGAAGTAACTCTCCGCTTTTTAATTCACTGAAAGATTTGATTCCCACCTTCATTTGAACCGGGTTTACTTTTCTCTTTATCAGTGTCCTGATGTATTCCGCACTTTGGTTATTTTTACTTTTCACAAACATTTTGTACGTCTTCTGCACCGGCTCATTTAGTTTGCCGCGAACAGCATCCGCGTAGTTAGTCTGCTTGCTGCCGAGTGTCACCCCCTCCCCATCGCATTGCAGCTGTCTCAGCGAGCTACTTGGTGCTATGACGCTAGATGGCACTGGTCCCCTACGCTTTCTTGCTTGCAGCTGATCGCTTAATGTTTTCAATTCAGTCTTTATTTTTCAATTCTTGAGATTGCTCACAATTATCACTTTTTAGTTTACATATAGCTTTTCTCAGTTCACTAACTGCTTGCACAATATCCTGCTTAAGGTCCTGCTGTAAATTTTTACTCACTTCTGTCACATTTATAAGTAATTTAAATGCGCTTTCTATATGCTCATCTGTTTCGTCTACCATTTTACCCTTTTTTCGTATTCTTCCATTATTCACCTCATTGGACAATAGGAGGTATGGATAGCACAACAGATTTTTAGGTCAAGGTGCGAGTTTCGTTGAACACACTCCATCCCCAAAACTATTTCAATAAATGCAAGGCCAGAGCTCTTAACAGCTTTCTTTACCAGTTCTCTCAGATTAGAAAGTGAGCAGTGGTTTTTGTAATGCTGAACATTTTCATTTCTTTTAATTCCCTTGTCAGGTTAGAGAATGAGTTGTTGCCATGCTGAGGCATGTGGTCATGGAATTTGTTTTGAGCAACTGTCTATCCTGGGGTCCAGTGTGACAAGCCTCCGGCAAGACGCATCCTTGAGGGAAGAAGATTTGAAGGAGAGTCTTGCAGGCATTGGGATCTCACGCTAGCAGGTATTAGAGTCCTACCTGCATCCCAGCCTGCTACCCCAGATCTGATCACTCTTGGAGTCCTTTAGTTTACCCCTTCCTACTGTGCCGAAATATTCAGTTGTACCTTATCTACCATTTTCTTTATTTTATTGTGCATCCCAGTAATATGTAATACATGAAGCTTTCAATACTCACCCTTAGCTATGAATGTTTTGTTTGAAGTACTCAGAGCCATCTGTGTAAGCTTCTGACAAATAAAATTCAATGGCATTGTGATTTTCTGAAAAGAAAAAGAAATATCAGAGCAAGTTCACAGAAATGTCATATCAAGAGGTAAAAATTTAATTTTTCAATATACTAAGCATGGGCATATAATTCCTCATCTCTGAGTAGCATATTCAATAGTAACATGTTCAGAAAAGCAAAAATTAAGGTAATTTAAAGCTTGGTGAATGCAAAATAAAATGAAAAATTCATAAATTTTAGTATTTTCTACGTATAAGTTGCAAATACCACAGATGGTAAAATAAATTAGCAATTAAAATTTCCTATCAGATCCTGCATTAGCATCACATTACTAACACGCAAGTACCCTGAACATGGATTTCCGGGAACAGTGCACTGACGTTCCATACTCCTGCTGCTTTCTGTTGTTCTCAGTTGATAGAGAGACCTTTGCGAGTGCAGAAGCAGGCATCTTGGAAACATGACTAAAATAACCTCAGAAATGATGATGATATATATATATATATAAGGGCGCTCAACTACGGCGGTCATCAGCGCCCTTTGAAAAACTAGTCATGGCAAAAGCCAGATATAAAACTTTCTAAAAACTATACAAGTGTAACAAAACCTATTAAAAATACACGTACATAAAAAAAAATCAATCAAACCCTACTAAAAATTTCGTTCACTAAATCCTAAACTCTAAACTAGAAAAGAATCTAAAAAGGATCTAATCGTCTCCACGCACGGCCTACACGTGGGTGGGCCCGTTGACTGTCTCCCTCAGCCACGATGAGGAGCCCACACGAGGGAGACTGTTGGCTCGGGACCCCGGGTGCACCAAACCCATACCTACCGAAGTAGGCCAACAGAAAGACAACATGAATACAGACAGCATATACAGGAATAAGGTCACTATGAAGAACACAAAAGGAAAGAAAATGCTGCAAGGGAGAGAAGTGGCAGAACTCAAGCAGATTAAAAGAGGAAAAGAACTGAAGGCAAAGAACAGAATGTAAAAACAGATGCAGCGAATCAGAATCCAGATGCATAGTAAGCAGGAAGAAAGAGATGCTCCTGCTATCATGGCACATATAACAGCATTTAGATTTAGACAGCATTTTAGAAAGCGCAGAAAATCTAGAAGAATCCACTTCCAAAAATGTTCCATCCAGTAATTTGAGAGACTTTGGTTTCCAGAACATGACCTGCTGATATAAAAGGGAGCAAAAGTGCCAACATAGTAGTGAAGTTCAGTTGTGAGTGAGTTGGGCACAGTCAGATGTCAAGAGCCAGCAAGCAGTTAAAGTATTGAAGTCTGCGAGCTGTGACTCATGAAATTTTAAGCAGCATAAGATAGTCTGTGCAACAGACATAAAGAAACATTAGTAACGACATGTTTGCTCTGTGTATTTACAAAAATAAAAGTGACTAAGTTAGCACTGAGCTAATTATTTTAGTTACAAATAAAGTGAGTTTAGTATAATTTTGTGTGATCATTTTGCCATAATATAATCAATTGTTGGCATTCTTCTGTCAGAATTTCAGTTTATTTCATCAGTTCACATTCACACTGGTGCTTGTATTCTGAAAAATGTCTTTCTTGATACAATTTTTTTTAATAGAAACATATGAATATCCTCCAGCATAAATCATATGATGTTGAATGAAATGGGTGAAATGAATTTGAAATGAGAGCAAGGCCCATAAACTTAAGTTACTTGACAGTCACCTTTCAGGATAGGGTAAAAAATGCAGAAAAAGACCTTATACACATAATTCACGGACTGAGATTCAAACTCGGGACTTCTTGAATGCGAGGCAGATACATTACTCCCCACAATAGAGGCAGACATTTAAATTGTGGAAGCATATGTAAAAATAGGTTTGATTAAGGAAAACTCAACACTTTTGGGGAAGTTTCCAGATAGTGGAATGCTGTCAAGAGCGGGCCTGGCCCGTTAAGCAGCACCAGTGATTTTGCAAGAACATATTCAGCAATGTTTAGTATGCATAATGTGAATATGGAAACAGTTTATCTCAGATTTAAACTAATGAAGTAAGGAAACTGATGTATTGTAATCAATAATGCTTCATCCAGTCTTGTTCATCATAGAATAAACTGTTTCTGTTCATGATGTTGTAATGATATGAACTGTTCAAAAGATTAAACACGTTCTAAATCCAATAATTAATGTACACCAGCCAGTCTTAATTTGGAGTTCTTCTTACCTCTCAAGAATAAATGCCAAGTTCATTCATTCCATTTACATCTTGGAAATAATGGCAATTTAAATGTCTCATCTCCTGTAAGAAATAATTGGTAACACACTACTGGTTACTTTGAAGAATAAACAAGCAAAGGAGTTAAGGCCATAACAGAAGTAAAAATGGCAAAAGGAATATAACTAAAAGGTTAAAACATGGGAATATAAAGCCATTTGTACTTGAGTAGTAGGTTGTTTAATATGAACCATTCCAGGTGCTGTATTATTGTATAATGCTCAAAAAGGGAGCATTTAAGGAAATATTTTCAGGGATCATATAAAAAAGATAGAAGAATTTAACTGATATTTACTTAATAAAACATACAAAATGTTATGCTCTCGTTAAATATATTACAAAATAGGCAATTAATAAACATTGGAACCAGCAACCCTGAGATAAAACAAAATACTGAGACGGATTATTTCATTTCTACCAACCATATTGAAAATTCCATAAGCAATGGAAATACTAGAAAGTATCACATATATTTATGGAACTTAAAGTTTAACTACAATGTCCAATACAACTTGCATTTGCTTGCAATACAAGTTAGCTGGATGCAGAATAAGAATGACATCTGATGTACAGCACAGATATCAAATGTGCAAACAACTGCAACTTGAAGCAAACATCTAAAACGTCACATAGTACTCTGTGAACTAGTGAAACACTGCCTTGCAAGTGTATACATATGCAGGGTCAAGGTGTAGCATAACGCTACTGTTTTGTTTCTTCTCGCTGTACCTGTCATGATCAGATTGTATCTACCTGGAGTTGTTTACATGCATGAGGGATAACAGTACAGTCCATGTGCAGTATACCTATGGAAAAAAGCACATGCCTCCAGTCTTTAAATAAAAGATTCTCAGCTCTATAGGGAAACGGTCTAACGGTGAGGCTAGCAGCAATATTCTTCAAGGTTGTTGACTGACTGCTGAAGTAATATCATACCTGCAAATACAACAATCTGTTACCCTGATGACGTTCCAATAGGAAAGAATCTAGGATAGAGAAAGCCTACTAGATTAGCTGCAAAATAAGAATGAACATGGGCTCAGCCAATACAGTGCTCTCTTGGCATTGCTAGTTCCACATGTTGGCGCGAGGTCTAACCGAAAGTCTGAAGACTCAAGCAGGTGACAGAAATGGAAGATATGTCTATCTCTCTCTCACTGACTCTGTCTACCAAGTGATCTGAGATGTACATAAAGATGCTGACAAAGAAATATTTCAGCAAGTGTGTGACAACATATACAATGATTATCGCATGGTAGCAAAAAACTGAACCGGAGAACAGTTCACTTACGCAGCTATTATTCATATGCACACAAAACACAATGAACAAATTAGATGCATTCAATGGAAGAATGGCATATGCTACAGTGAAACAAAATAGTGACATTTCAAAGATTTGTGAATATTGTCTCTACTTCAATGATGCCATAGTTGTATACTGAATGTAATGGACTTCAAATCAATTTTTGTTTGTTAAAATACTTAATAAATATGGAAGATACAAATGTGTATTTATGAAGCATTTTTAAACCATGAATCACATGTACTTCTAATGTTGTGCACTGTGTGCAGAAATTTTAGTCCTGGAGCAGCAATACCACTTCTTTCAACCAGAAATTTCCGACCATCATTGGTTCTCCTATATTTGAACCCAAAAGATTTCAGAATACTATACATAGAAGATACCGAACCTATATATTCTATTTTCTCCTTCATTAAATTGGTCAGTCTTTTAGAAGCTTGATATTCACCCTTGTCATATAAATCATAACTTGTTCTACACGAAACACGTTTTTGAAAATCTAAGTTGGTAGCACATTTTTAGTAGCTCGATTTTTCCAGGAGACCTAAATATGGGAACTTTGGTAAACTGTTTGCTGTCTTTAACAATGCTCGTCATAGAATGTACACTCACAGGATAAACTTGTGCCATTAATTCTCGACTCTGAGCAAAATTTGTAGTTTCCAAAATGTCTTTAATTGACAACTGTTTGAAAAAAGAATACACATGAAAAGTAATATTTTTAACCTGCTTGTGTAAAATCTTACAAGGTCTCTCGCAGTTACTACTAAGTACACTAGTAGGCTTTCTAAGCGACACATTTACCAACTTTCAAAAGCACGTCTGAACTTTTAAAAGATCACTTTACTGAATGCACGGTACAAAATGCAACTGCAGCATTTGTGTGTTTTTCTTCACTGACAGTTAATCATTCTTTTCTTTCTAATACGGCATCTTATCTTTCCCTATCTCTGAAACCATATGTCCTACAAACATGGATTTTGGACAATCACTCTCAGAAAAACAGCTCTGCGACATGGAAAAAACAAAATAATTCTGTAATTATCTTTTGAGCACGCAAATAAATTAGCCATAGTGTTTGGCAAAGTGGGTTAGTCCGCATGTTGAACTGTACAACGTCATACTCATCTCACTCGCTAGTCAGCATTAGACCAGCCATGCGATATGTTCATTCCTATTTTGCAGTTGCCTGGTGGGTTTAAATGTTAAGTGCACTATAAAATAATGATGAATATAATGACTTAATGATTGGAACTGCCCCATATGAAATTTTTTTTAAATTAAAATCCTCCAACTTAACCCTTTCACCGATATGGACGTCATATGACGTCCAAGTTAAAATGCCCCAAACCGATATGGACGTGTATAGACGTCCTGCGCATACATGCATTTAATGCTCATTTAACGCCAATTATTTTAATCTTGCTGTTTTACAATAAATTTAAATTAGTTCTATAAGGAATGTAAACGTATCCTTAAAGGTTTCTTTTTGAATTGTACACCTCCAAACCTGGATAAACACCCAAGGGCACATCTGCAGATTCACACCAAATAATATTGGTTTCCTTGCGAACTTCTTTTTCGCAACACACTACACATTTTCGAAATGGTTACAAGTTTTTTGGGTGTGGGTGGTATGCTTTTAGGAAAGTGTTTTCTCTCAAGTATGAGGGATGATGTGGTGAATTTTGCTACCCCCTAGTATAAAGAGGCCTCTGAGTATTATAATACTCAATTAGGTTACGAGCTCTTTATACGCGCAAGTACAGGTAGATGAATGTCTTTTACAGCTCTGAAAATTACTAAACAACTGTGCATAGTTACATCCAGTGGTATAAAAATACTTTTTTTTACCATTTAACTGTTTTCCGTAAAGAGGGATAGCTGGTAATAGCTGATCCGTATCACCCATATTTGACCCGCCATTTCCCCAAACAATGGAGTAGTTAACATGCCAGCTGTAGACCAGTACACGTCACTGCTACGTATGTCCTAAAGATCTCCTTCATAATCGTACAACAAATCTTCCAGATTTTCTACAGTAATATCAGAAGCCTGTACACATAATACCCAAACTAATTTATTTGCTACATTACCGGGATAAGCCATGGTTAACATTGAAATTTAACAATTTCAAATGTGCCATACATTTAGCTCTTGATAGCTACAAGAAATCATTCTGAACACAGAGAGAGTATAAATAACTGAAATACAGAGCGAAAACTGCTGCATAAGGCTACTAGAAACCTTGGTTGAGAAACACTGTAATAACAGATGCTGACAGAGTTTTCATTCCAGTGTGTGAGTGTGTGACGCAACATATTCTCGTCATATTATCGCTTGGCATAGCATAAATAAACTAAACTTGAACCTGAGAAGACGCTTGCATAGCTATACATACATACTATGGCTCGTATACACACAAAACAAAATGATTCACATATTAGGCGCGTTCGGCACAAAGAATGGCTTTTGCTACAGTGAAACAAAGTAGTGAAATTTCAACAATTTATTAATGTAGTCTCTACTTTATTGTTACTGTAGATTTATACTGCCTTTAATGAGTTTTAAACCAGTTTTTGTTTCGTTTAAATAACTTAATAAATACGGAAGATACGGAATTGTATTTATGATGCATTTTTACAGCATTTAACAATTTAAATGTCCTGTTCTGTTTATTGGGTATCCGTTTCCGGCTCCTGAAGGGTTTAAATGGCCATCGGCGAAGCGGTTAAGTCATATCAGACATGAATGAGTGTGTGAAGTGATGCTCAAATAAGCCCAGGGTCCATGGAGTTTAGAATTACCAAACATTCATCTTTCAGGATAAAGGAAACCCCAGAAAAAGCCTTAGCCAGGTAACTAACCTGGACTGAAATTTGAACTTGGGACCTTTTGAATGTGAGGAAAATACACCACCACCACCACCACCACCACCACCACCACCACCACCACCACCACCACCACCACCACCACCACCACCACCACCACCACCACCACCACCACCACCACCACCACCACCACCACCACCACCACCACCACCACCACCACCACCACCACCACCACCACCACCACCACCACCACCACCACCACCACCACCACCACCACCACCACCACCACCACCACCACCACCACCACCACCACCACCACCACCACCACCACCACCACCACCACCACCACCACCACCACCACCACCACCACCACCACCACCACCACCACCACCACCACCACCACCACCACCACCACCACCACCACCACCACCACCACCACCACCACCACCACCACCACCACCACCACCACCACCACCACCACCACCACCACCACCACCACCACCACCACCACCACCACCACCACCACCACCACCACCACCACCACCACCACCACCACCACCACCACCACCACCACCACCACCACCACCACCACCACCACCACCACCACCACCACCACCACCACCACCACCACCACCACCACCACCACCACCACCACCACCACCACCACCACCACCACCACCACCACCACCACCACCACCACCACCACCACCACCACCACCACCACCACCACCACCACCACCACCACCACCACCACCACCACCACCACCACCACCACCACCACCACCACCACCACCACCACCACCACCACCACCACCACCACCACCACCACCACCACCACCACCACCACCACCACCACCACCACCACCACCACCACCACCACCACCACCACCACCACCACCACCACCACCACCACCACCACCACCACCACCACCACCACCACCACCACCACCACCACCACCACCACCACCACCACCACCACCACCACCACCACCACCACACTAAAGAGATAAGCTCGTATGATAATGGTGATAATCTTGAGAGAGAGATTATTTTTTAGTTATGGTACAGGCCTTTAATTTTCGTTTTGTTCACTTGTTCCGTAACTGAAATAATCCATAATGGTAGCATTTTACCTTTGAACATACTGTATATCAGCATTACTTAACTTATTCTTATTTACACTTTGCTCCATGTAGTTTGGGTCACCGAATTTTTAAAATAAATTTTGCATATGATTTTAGTCATAATGATAATGTTTGTTAAATACAATTTTTTGAAAACAAAGTAAAAAGTTGCTTGGAATATAATATGATTACTGTTGCTGTGTAATACTGTTCTCAAACACATTATATTTCACCTAGATTTATGAATATCTTGTACTATATACATTATCTTTGGCGCTACCAATGTTGCAAGTTGCTCTGTTAGCAGTCCCTTTCTGAAAGGAAAGTCTGTATGCTAAAATTAGTCCACTGACTGTTTTTAGAGGTCAGTTTTCTTGGCATTCTTAAGAATGTCATTAAGATACAATAAATTAATCATACCAAACAATTAAATAAGCTGACACCTTCAGTTAAAAGGATTAATCATGGCTTTTCTGTTTTTCCCAGGATTTTCATTAAACTTTTTACAGTGTTGCATCTTAGTTAGGGATATTACTCTTTCACCATATTTTGCATTTTCTCATTAATCTCTAAAATATTTGTGAATAATATCCAAGTTACTTAGCACTGGAGACCAATCAAATTTACAACCTGTGTCTGACTATTGCTGAAATATTTTTAAATGGGATTGCCACATCAGATTCAACGTCTGGAAATTTTCACAGTTGTTTTGAAACTCTTTCTCATTTGTAAGCTGTAGAAGCAAAAGTTTTCTTAAGACAAAGAAGGCTATGTTATGTTACATTAGTATGCAATAAGCTCAATTAAGTAACTGTATATAAAACACCTACAGTGACTGTTAGAATTTTTCGGACAAGTATAGCTGTTATGTGTTTAATAACAAAAGATTAACAACAAACCTATTTTTTTCCAATTTTCCCACTTCAGATTGTACAGTTACACATGCAGATAATAAAAATAAAGTTTCACTTCATTTCATGAAGCACAAAATATAAAACCTACGAATATAATTATAGTAACACAAAATTACCTATTCAAAAGTATTTGGACAAAAAATATGAGTACAAAACAAATAGAAAGAATGGAGGCCATGTGGGAATACTAGTACTTGGTGATTCTTCCCTTCCTCCGTAGCACTTCAGTCAGCCATCTCGCTATGCTGTCCACCAGTTTGCTAGTGGTAGAATGGGGCAATTTGTTTCATTCCTCTTACAGTTGCCTGCTCACATCAGCTTTAGAATTTATGGGAAATTTATGTATGTTCTTCTTGAGTATATTCCATATTCTCAATCGGATTGATGTTGGGACTATGTGGGGGAAGATTCGTAACTTTAGGACAGTTGTACAATAACCATAGCCGTATATTATGTGCCATATGTTTTGGGTCATTGTCCTGATAAAATTTAAAACAGTCTCCTATACCCATATTTTCTGCACTTTTCTTCAGGTTATCTTATAAAATCTGAAGATACTAACGGTGATTCATGTGTTCAACTATAAAAACTACTTCACCTACTCCTTCAGCTTACAGCCTACATATTTCTTCTTCAAATTGTTTACTGGGTTGTCTCCAAACTATATTTTGCCCATCTGAGCCAGAAGTGTTGAATTTTGACTCATCGCAGAAAATTACTGTTTTCCACCAGGCCATATCTTTGCTGATGTGCTCCTTAGTAAATCTTTGCTGCTTGATCCTATTAATTTTGTTGACATACAGCTTTTTTCTTGAAGTTCGTCCATGATAATGTTCTCTGTATAGTATCCTCCGGATTGTGCTTGCGCAGATCCTCTTTCCAAACACACTCACAGCCTCAGCAGCAGTAGCGTTTGCAGTAAGATGTGGATTATTTTTCACTTTGCTTATTACTGCCCTCTCTTCTATCCTATTAAGGACCTTCGGGCAACCTGTCTGTGGCAAATTTACAATCCCATCTTGATATTTATATCGGCAGATAATGTTAATGGTACCTTTCTTAATGTTCAACAAATCTGCTCTTTGTCGACATGTTTTTCTTTTCATGATGGAATATTACTAATTGTCATTGCCCAAATGAACTGTTCTTTCCTCTGCATCCCATTTCACTCATGAATGTTTGCATCGTCTTTGTGCAAAAGTAAGGCAATGATTGGAACCTCCCTGCAGAGCACATAAGTGCAAAGTATGCTCTGATTTGCTAATCATTCCTTGCCCGAAAAATATTGATGAGCAAATTTTCGTATCTCAACAAATTAACAGGTATTGTGCATTTTTAAAATAATTTACAAACCACAATTGCATTACTGTGGTACCTATGAAGTGCATAGAATTAAGAGTTTAGCAATTTTGAATTGTTTACCAACTTTTCCTTTAAAAACAAGCATGTTACATGTGCAGACCACCTTGTCCAAAAAATGACAGTCGCTGTATATTATTTTCATTTTATTAAAATTATTCGTTAAAAGTTGCATTCAGTAAATAATCTTAATAAATACGACACAAGAGTTTGAAATTAATCAATCATTTGTACTCAGGCAACAAGTGATACCAAATTCACCTGTAGTATTACATCTCTTTATGCAAAAAAATCATAAGGGAGCCTAATGTAAGCTCTTTCTAGAAAGATGATATTCAACTAGTAACAAACCTTACTGATAATCTCAATGGAATTGGTTTGCTCTTTGTTATTACTCTGAAGTTTCAACCATCACTTCTTTCAGCACAGACCTAGAATGGAAAAGAGAACATTAAATACCACGTAATTACTCAAATTATAAGTTTCTCACATTTCTGACACTTCAAAGAGTTTTATAATAGTAACCAAACTGCATCACTCCTCTAAAAGCATACAATGATTTTGTTTGAGTAAGTTTAGAAGGTACATTGCCTCTTTCAATTAGCTAAAAGACACGATTCCTGGTTTTAACACAGATGTCACTATCACTTAGATGTTTTGGAGATGAGATCTGAGTTGGAAGGCTAAAATGTTATGATCTTTGTTCTTCTGTTTCAGATTTTTTCTCATATCAGTAGTTCTATTGGTCTCTAGACTACTTTTATTAATCTTACCTTTTTGAAATAGACACAATTTAAAAGCTAACAGAATTGATTTTATGAGAAAAATCTTTAGTACAGAATAATAAGTTTTGACTATTAAATTTTAGCCCTGCAGGCTACAATTTTAGCCCTGCAGGCTACAAAGATCTCACCTCCAAACATCCAGCCAGAGGAACATCTACAGTGAAGCCAGCAATCATGTTAACTGATAGAGACAACATCCCTCACAAAATTTTGGGAAAATGTTCAAAATTAGTATGTTTGTATAAAAAAGAAAAGATACCTTTACTAAATTAATTGGCAAAACTATTATAATGTAATGTGTAGTGTTTAATGCCCACTTTTACTACATGCAGCGCTGCAGGCAATGACACTAATGATACATGAGCTGAAGATGTAGCATGATATAGATGAGATGGTAGGGAAAACTGGAGATCACAGAGAAAACCTGCCCCAGAGCCGTGTTGTCCACCATAAATCTCACTTTGTGGTCACCTGGAATCAAACTCGGACCACCTTGATGAGAACCAAGCAGTGTAAGCACTCAGCAATGGTGCTGCCGAAAAACTATTATACCTATGGCAAATTTGAAAAGTGGAGAAAGAGTTGAGAAAGTGCTATAAATAGTTGGTTATTGCTTGCAGTGGTAAATACTGCTTTATGAAAACCTGTAACCCACAAACCCTTTTAAGGTATTCTTCTTTTATAAGAAAACTGCCATGTGTCAGACCAAAGACAGCTGCAACGGTGGTACTGAACGGGAAGAACTGCTGCTGACAACCTATCATTGGGTTTTAGCTACACTGATGTTTTGGCTATGCCTCCATTTTGTTTCGCAGTTGTGGCAGTGCTCCACTTTTCTGTTTATACAAGACATCCCTCGACTGCACTTTGATGCTAAGGGCCCACAAGTTCTGGATAGAGTTTGTTACAGTGAAGTTAGCATCTGTGATGTCAGCACTTACTATGGTACTATCTTCTGTGGGAATTGAAAATTGAGATTTACAGTGAAACCAGCTGAGAGAATAAAATTTGCCACAGGTATAATAGTTTGTCGGACCTAATGAAGGACAAATGGAGGGGAGTTAATTTGGTTGACTAGCAAGTGACACCTAAACATATATTTGTGAAGAGATATTTAAAAAAAATTAAATATGCCAAATCAAATAAAAATATACTGTGACTGATGAACACTGAGAGACTGTTTTAATGATAGGCAACACAAAATTAGAACAAAATATGTCTGCAGTTATAAGCAGAAGGGTCTGTTTTTCCTCACAGAATATAAACTGCAGTTTCACACCATTTATGGACAGAAAACCACAACATTGGCCACAACATTAAACTGTTAAAATCTTTAAGTACACCCATAGAATTGGATATTTGGGAAAAAATATTCATAACAAAAAACTGTGATAAAGTTATAAATTTTGAAATCCCGGCATTAAATGAAGTATTAAAACTTAGTGCCCCTAACACCAGATGGCAGAGTGATCAGAGCTCCGTAGTAGTGGAAGAAGAGGAATGTTCATTTAGTCACCAAACAGCTGAGGATGAGATAGAATGATCTTGAAAACCCTTCAATTACACAAGTGAAGTTTGAGTGTAAACATAGTGACTCATAAATCAAACTCAAAAATAAACTTATTTACATAAAAATATTTTATTGTATGTGAAAGAGAAACAGAGGAAGAAAGAGTTACATGAATGAAAAATAGATCATTTATTAATATTCAAGTGTAGACTTTAGTTCAATAGAATTGTGTGTCTGAAAAGTAATGTGATATGTGTGCCTAGCACCTATAATTTTACTGTTTCTTTCTTAAAGAGTTGATTCTTTTTAAATTTATACATACTCTTTAACTACTGTGGTTCTTAGCATCCCATTCTATATTGGAAGTGGAAGACGGCTTAATTTTGCTCAGATGACTATCAGGCTTGAGGTTCTTTTATATGCTATAATTCCTATCTACTTAATGGCTTTATCCATGATTCATTCTTTGATGGTTAATATGGCACTTGTTCTGAAAAGTTTGGCAACACCTACTCTAAATTGTATCAATTTTGTTTTTGTTTTTCTTCAATGCTTACAAAATGCTTGCCTGTTTTTTATGTCAATGTGCAATTATTAGCATTCCAGTAATTTTGTTAATTATATTAATAAATTTATAACAAATATTCATGAACATTTTTCTATGTTCAATGGCAGCTTTAAAAACATTATGACCATGTTTGTGAACAAAATTTAACATCTGTGAATAAATTTAGATACTTATATGTACATCAATGTCAATGAAGAGTAGTGAAGAAGTAGTGACCCAAGGAACTGTGAAGCTGACAAGGAGGCTACAATTCCAAAGCAACGAGGCGGCAAAGTCAAAAGTCAAACACCAAATGATAGGTTGGCAGAAGCCATTCTTATTGTTCATTACTACCAGTATGGCATTAAGTCATATTGGATGATGAATGAAATGGGTGAAATAATGCTCAAGGGTCCATAGAGCTTAGAGTTACCATTCATCTTTCTGGATAAGGGAAATCCCTGGCAAACATCCTTATCCAGATAACTCAGATTTGAACTTCAAACCTCTTGAATGTGAGGCAGAATGCTACCACCTATACTATAGAGGTGGGCATATGGCTGTAGTCTGTCATGCAACAATTTTTTCATATAGGAGCACCTTAGGATAGGCGGTTGATCATAGACTTTTCAGAGAAGCAACATCTATTCCTGTCATCAACAACCAGGTATTTCTAACACTTATTTCTCAATTCTTTCGCACCCTTCAACTTTGCTGTACATATAATAGTTTTACTTAAAGCACACTTTAACAATAATTTGAAAGCCTGCTAGAACATAATTAAAAGCCCAAACCTAAATAGGTATTCTTTCTTTTCTCCTAAAATTAACTTTATTTATCCTTTTTTTTTTTTTCTTTAATCTCACTCACTAAAATAATGAATGCTATGTTGTTCACAATTCTGTACATGCATTTACAGCTTGTTTTGGCGTGCACAGAGTGTTAACTCTAGTTTGGACTCATGTTAAAATGTGAATAAGTGGGTGTTTAAGTAAAAACATTTTCTTCATTCTTTTAAGCTTAAGCAAATGTTTCAGATTTATTTGTTTTATTAAAATGTTAAAAGTTCCATGCAAATGGACGAAAGCACTGTCTTGTTAATTTTGTACATAGACAATAATTAAATTACTATAATTCCTGTCAATCTCCCAAAATGCAATACACTCCTAATTTAAAGCTGCAATACTGCATTTACAGAACATTTTTTAATGAAATTGAGACCTCTGTCTGGTTTAACAAAAGTCATCTATATCTCACTCAGAATGTACTTTTACACACTTTTTTTTTTTTTTTTTCATGATAATGCATATCATTTGGTTCACTTTTCAACTGTTCAAACTTTCATGATGGGCTATAAGGTGAGTAGTTATCTCTGGTGCTCGAAGTATCGATTGCAGGGTTAATGTTCCATAAGTATCATGATGTCAAGGCAGAACTTTCACAAGCTGTAATGCACATATTGCACACCTACAAGGTTTACACATAATAAACAAGTATAACAAAATATGCTTTGAACCCTAAGCCACAAAGTGTAGCTAAATCACCAACCCTAATTATCTCCATTCACTCCTTATTAACTCGGGATTAATATGCACCTACAATGAAGTCATTAATGTAAGTCTTCTTCCAGCTTTAGTAAGCGGGACACAAATGAACCTGAAAACCAGTTGTAGTCATTCATACAATCCAGATTAAGTACAGCATATTTTAATATACCAAGGAGAATTTTTATGTGATGGACTGGGAAGTGTAAGATAAACAGATGGTAATCATTAAAGATATTTCAATGAATATTAATTTGTAAGCATTGGTACAACCTTAATATTATGCATAATGCATAAATGGGGCAAATGGTTGAGTCATATTTCTTGAACCAGTCACATTTAATTTGAAAGCATTTATCATACCTTTACTGCTCGTAAGACATAGTTTCTGTAAAATATCAGCTACAGTTGTCTTTTCTGACCTTGAAGCTTTTTCATTCATTTTAAAATGTTGTATGAAAATGTACGCTGTGACATTATAAATCTGTTAATTTAAGCAGAAACTTCCCGCAATTACACTGTAATAGTTACAATACCGCAACTGAAGCAATAACTTGGTCGTACAGTATAACTTTCTTATAATGGATTGAGCAATAATTGATGGATTTTTAGCCACATTACCTTTTCAGTATTACCACAAAGCTATTCATTAGAGAACTGACGTAGCAAACTTTTAAATGTGAATAAACTCGCAAAGATGTATTGAAAACGTAAATTTATTGCTACACAAGGAATGAACAGATTCCTTGCAACTTTGAGGTTAGGTACAGCAAAAGCAATTCGAGTAACACATCAGCACTCCATTATTTACCGTGAGATTAATTACGTGATTGGTAGAAATAAAGATTAATAACTCATACCTTCTATGCTTAAAGGGTGTACACTTATTATTTAGAGTCACTTTATTATAAACTCCTTTTATTTCCTTGCTTCATATACCGCTTAGCCATGTTGAGCCGTAAAACAAATTCGCAGCGCTAGCAAGCGTTCACAAAACTATGTATTCGTAGCTGTGCTCATACAGCTTAAGCGTGACCACTACATAGGCGTTTAATACAACCAGAAACTTCTTTTAGGTGGGACGGGTGGGATATTTTACATAAGACTGGACATGTTTGATTTGTTTGTTAGAGTCCAAAACATCTAAAAATGAACAGCATAAAATACAGTTTTCTAGGATTTGGAATTATCAACCTAGCCAGAAATTTTTGTTAGGGCAGGAACCACCACGCGAACCTCAGGACATGTGAATAACATTTTGATTAACAAACTTTATTCTTTCAAAGCAGCAAATACCCTCGTCTTACTAACAGTAACTTGCACAAGATACAACTGAAACGTTTTTAACTATTTCAGTTTAATCTGCCCAAGAAAATAATGATATCAAAATGTTGTACTTGTGCAATAATTACATTACAACCCAATCATCATCATCATCATCATCATCATCATCATCATCATCATCATCATCATCATCATCATCATCATCATCATCATCATCATCATCATCATCATCATCATCATCATCATCATCATCATCATCATCATCATCATCATCATCATCATCATCATCATCATCATCATCATCATCATCATCATCATCATCATCATCATCATCATCATCATCATCATCATCATCATCATCATCATCATTTGATAATCCTACCAGGAAGTCGCGCAGAACAATTGTGAAGGGCAATTTTGGTAATTTACAATGCTAGACTTCTGAAGACAAATAGAAAAGACATACTGAAGAAGTTCCAGCAGTACTCTACTGACAACTGTCCATTCGTTATCACCATACTGTTGCCTATCTAGAGGTTAATTGAATATAAAGACGTCGGAAAATTAATAATTTGTGGCATTTAGTCGAGCGTCCTTAATTTCGTTTCCAAGAAGACCTTTATGGCGTCTTTAGCATTCATTATAGTGAATTTTCTAACGTATAGTTTGATATTCAGATTAATTCAAGTTTCAAAGAAGTTTACAGGTATGCCAAGAAAAACAGAGAGCTGTTACCACCGAAAGAATGATGAAGCTGAGTTTTCTCTTGTCTCAAAATAAGTAGTGCTATAGTTTCATTTCACTTCATAAAATCTGTTAAGCATATCACTTTTTATGGTAGATATAAAATGAGATATTCGATCACTTGGGACAATCAATACTTTTTCATATGTAGATGTTCTAACAAATTCTTTAGCTGGTGTGTGGGTATCGTGTAAGGCTATCATCATACATCAATTAAAGTTAGTGAGGATTGTTAAGTATAAGACAGCTTCCAGCATGAAAGTGCCGCTGAGGATAAGGATGCACTGTGGATTAAAAGCTGTTCATGCTATTTCTCAGAGATTAATTAACACTGCTTTAGGAAGGTCGAGAAGTTATTTTTCTAGATAATCCGATAATTTATCCTCGATGACTAGAAGAGCATGACTAAGATGTGTTTTTCGGGGATCTAAGTAACATAGTCTGAAGTTGCAAGCCAACAAATGTGAATTCTTAAGGAAAACGGCGAGTTATTTAGATCGTGTAATTTCGGAAAATGTCTTAGGTCCATATCCAAAAAATGATAGAGAGACATAAATATATTAATGGATAAGAAGTTTCATTGGAATTGCTAGTTATTACTGAGAGTTGTACCTAACTTATGTAGAATAGCTCCTTTGCATGTATTGCTAAATAAGCGGAGGGAGTTTAAATAAGCATATGCAATGGAATTTGCTTTTCCAGCACTACAGAAAAAAGCTAGATAGAGACATTATTTATCATTTTGATTGATTTGATAAAATTTGATGATTTGGCAAAATGTTCACATCAACGGCAGGTATTCATTGCGATTATTGGGCACTAATCGTTAATTCCTATGGATCACAATTCTGAAAAATCCTGGCGCGAGGTTAATTAGATGGCGCACTAATGTTGGAGAAATATTACTTCAACAATGAATATGAAAATAGGATTTGTTACACTCACATGACTTTCCGTACTACTGTGAAAAATGTTCCTACAAACGCTTATTCCTCTATATACTTCATGTTAAGCGAGATAAACATTTGCAAATGTTATCTTATTTCTTATGGATGCAAGTGAAATATAAGAATACAGTGGGCTTTAAGTAATAGTAAAATATATTAATAGCACAGCTAGTCGCCATGTGATGGCATTGAAATTCCATTCTCTTTCCATGGTCAATAGATAAAAACGAGCAGCAAATTTTCTTTTGAGCAAGTATTTGAAAATTCGAAAATAGGAGAAACAAGGAATATTTCTGCAGTGTTCATTCCACAAAAAGCCTTGTACATAAATTTTGTGTGTGCTTTAACAAGATTTATAGTTTTTGTGCAGTAAAATTATGTTTATCGCTTATTTTTTGCCAATTATGTAAAAGTCATCCAGAAAGAAAGGGACTCCTGAGGACATTCCCAGAAAATTCAAGATACATTTTATTTGTCGTGAAAACATCTTAACATTTGTATTTTTATGAAAATGTTTAGCGCAATTTTTGCAAAAATCAAAACTGTCCAAAAGTGTTCATGGAAAGGGTAAAGAAGATTTTCTTGAAAATATTTGTTTCTCATTCTTGGGAGATGCTGAATATATCTAGTAGGTATAGCATAAATATGTACAAATATTGGTATTTGACGGAATTTTAGTTCTTTAGTTATGCTGTTTACAGGAGACAAACACGTGGATTTTTTCTAAAATAGTTTTCTTGATTCAGGGACCTCAAAACGTGTATTTCTAGGAAATCCTGATATTGAATTTTTACGTGAAATGTAAAACTTGCTCTACTTACTATGTACGTAGTACAAAATATAAAAGGGTGATGCTGAACACAAATTTAGATCTGTTGAGTAGTATAAATATTTAAGCACGAGATGAAGAGATATATAGTAAGCGAAGCCAATGGAAATAATAAATGTGGTGGTAAAAATTAGACTAAGATTTTGGATGGGGAAGCCCGAAAGACCGCTTTGTATATCAGGATTTTCCGCTGGGAGGAACATGGAAATTACTTATCAGACCAAAAAGCAATCGGATTTTGAACAGTGCGCAAAAGATATTGGTAGATCCCTTACCAAAACTGAGAATAAGACTGAAAATAAGTATATTTTGACCTTTTAGAAAAATTTGAATATATTTATAATGGGAATATTTATTTCAAATCAAAAAACAGAAACAGTGGCCAGAAATCCTGTGTGTTAAGGTTTTTAAATTTGGACTACTCAAAGGCTAACAGATGAAGATACAAATTTCTCTATTGATCTATCTGAAAATGTGTGTAAGCTTCTGCAGATAAAGAAAAACAGATCCATTCACATCAAATTAAATAGAAGATCGTAGAGGAGTAAATCATGGGATTTTGGTCAAATATTTAAGGCATCATAATCAGGAGGATCAAAGTAACTGGATTAATGAGTAGAGTATGCAACGTTTGTATACAGCACACATCAGCAGGATACATGCATTTCGAATTATTTGGTGGGAAATCTTCCATTTTGTTGGAGGATCTCATATTAAGTATAATTTTGATGTTTGTACCATGGAACTCAAAAACAAATTAAGTACAGCTTACAAAATTGTAACTCCATAATTAATTGAAAAACAGTAAGGTTTATTATATAAAATATAAGAACCATATGTGTTTGAGAAAGGTGACAAAGTATTAAAGTAAATATAACGAGACGCTTACGAAAGCAAGATCAAAGAGGTTAGAATCTCAATGGACGGGTTCTTATGAAATAATCTAGGTAAACGAATAAGTGAGAAAAACACGAAACCTCATGCATTAGTCTTAGGCCGTTCTTCTAAAGAAGCGATCCAGTAATGACAGCATAAGACAATCGGACAATACGATATAAAATGATACGATCAACACTTATCCAAACCAAGTTTATATGTGCGATGTTGCACACGTTTCATTAGTCCAGATTTCTATTTTTTTATTTAAAGATTAAGTTATAATACATAATAAATATATAAAAATAACAAAGCAGACCTAGTATACTATTATGGCAATCCTATAAGGGCATGAAGGGACTTTCTTGTACTCCCAATATACATGTCTATTGAACTTTTAGTAACTGTGACATGAATAATATTATAGAAACAGGCTTTAAGATATCGCATTTTGGTCAGATACCTCGTTAGTGTTATACACACATAATCATTTCATATACAATGTTAATAGTTTACTTACATTTTTAAATAAAAGTCATCGTTGATAACAGATTGTCATATAAGTCAGCGTAATTGTTTAATTCTATATTTACAACTTTTAATGTTGGGCGATGTATTACGCAAGCTACTATCAAACCGAGAAACGCAAACCGACAAGGTTATGTTCATTTAAATGTACTTGCTGTATATTCTTCTGTTTTGCTTGAAAACAACTGAATTTGTGTTCAAGATATTAATGTTTTTATGAATGAAAAAAATCTGCAAGTTAATAATGTTTCCACTGCTGCTAGTATTCCCTATTTTCACATGTTTCATATATTCATATTTTCCATTTGAAAAGAAAATACAATACAGCTCCTAATATTAATTTTTGTAACATCACCATTTTAGATATTGGAGGGCTTTCCCTAATCTCGTACATGGATGTAGATGCATGATTATTTTAAAATTCCAGTTGACAAGTAATGTAGTTGTAAGTAAACACTCAAGTTTAAACATCCTCATTCCACAGAGGCCGCGCTGTGGCTCAGTGGTTAGACCGCTTGGCTCTCACCAAGGCGGCCCGGGTTCGATCCCAGGCGACCGCAAAGTGAGATTTGTGGTGGACAACACGGCGCTGGGGCGGGTTTTCTCCGGGGTCTCCAGTTTCCCCCGCCATCTCATTCCACCGGTGCTCCATTTTCCTCTCATGTATCACCAGTGTCATCGCCTGCGGTGCCGTATGTAGTAAAAGCGGGCGTTAAACACTACACATTTCATTTCATTCCACAGAACCATTAGATAGTGTAGTAAAACCCGATGTCCTACGAAGTTTTTTTGGGAAATATGTGAGCATTGGTCGCTGAAGGGTCTATTCTTAATTTAACCTTTTTTTTTATTGTTTAAGTTTATTTTACTATGTTTTCTTTAGTTTCACACATATACACTATACATATAAATAACCCATGCCCAAGGTGGGACTCGAACCCGCGACCCTCCACGCGGCGGAACGCTAGAGACATACGCTCTAACGACCATGGCTACGAGGGCCGGCAGTCTTGACACTAGTTTCTCATGTAATGCAAGAATACTAATAAACGCAAATTCATCACATTAAAAGGCCTCATTTCTAGTAGTACTTAGATGAGAAATGTTGACCTGATGATTCAAGAATATATTAATCTGTAGGACCAAGAGCCCTGTTTAAGACGGATATTAGCGTTTTACGCATAAAATAATTGTAATCCGACATGGGGGTTTCCATAAAAAATAACTCCTTACAGGCGTAACGTTCGAGCGGTTGAAGGCTGCTGAAGGTTGTGTTGAGTGCAACACTTATGGTTGTTTTTACACTTTGGTTAATATATTGTTACGCTGTGGGTACCATATAATATTCTACACTTGATTAACAGTATTTTTGATACCTTATGTAGCTTTCTCTATGGCTTTAAACCATACCGTTCAATAATCCTTAGATCGAATGTTTCCGATCGAATAGGTGATAATGTATATAATTCTTCAAGCCAAATTTATATTACCATTGCATTAGCTTCAGTACGTAACAGAACGCCAATCCTAAGTTAAGTATATAAGTCTTTGCAGAAATTCAATCCATGAAAGTTAGTTTTAAACACGTGCGTGGTTAAACTTTTTTTTTTTTTTTTTTTGCACGTAAAAGAAAAGACGTAAGAATAAACACAAAGAAACTAACGGACTCATTTCAATTGAGACATTGACTTAAGAGAACGAGGTACCTTCACAAGCAAAAGAATAGAAAAGCGTACAGATGTAGAGCTGTAATTTAAATGCCAAGTCCGTTTATTTATAAGCAGGCGATTGCTCAATTTTGCAATCTTGTTTGTTGTAGTTGTTTGATACATTACTTAACGACTGCTTTGTTGATTGCCGGAATGTCTGCCTCGGTTGCGCCACATTTTTTTCCTGTTTATCTCTAGCAAAGTGCGTGATCAAAGCTATTGTTGTTAGCTTTTGTCTGCACAAATTATGTACAGTATACCTTACTAGAGATATAACGTGACTATACCTCATGCTTATTGTTATATAGATATCTTTTTGAGAACTCTGTTAAATTACTTTGTAATTACTTGTTATAAAAAAGAAAGGAAAATAAGTATTATGGATGGGTGGATGACAATCGATGACACTTCGGTTTGCTCCAGATGGAAACCAATAAGGATTATCATCTGACATCGTCTTTCCTGTGGAATTTATTAAGTGCTTTCATGTCATAAAGTTCGACGCACCAAGTGTCCTATCTGAGGTCTGTTGGAAATACAATGTACACCTGATACCATTTCGGACTTTTTCAATGAGAACAGAGCACAGTTCTCTTCGTATTCATCTGAACAACATTTATCTTACAATTTTGAGTTTGTTTAAAACCCTTTAATATCATGTTGTGTTTATTGTCGAATGCGTCGACAATAAAACATTTGAACTCTTGAACGAGGTAAATTATTATCAGCTATATCTTTCTTTTTTGCTGCCGCTGGTTCTTTAATGATTTTACCTGGATATCTGACCTTATCCTCCCTAAAGCTTTTATTTCCTTTAATTGTACAGTTCTTATAATTTCATCAGTTATAGTTCTAACATTTTTGACTTTTGTAATTGCAGCTTTCGAATTTCAAAATTAAATGACATAATGTTACTTCAATGTAAACTCTAAAACGGTACAAATACATTTTTTGTCCATGCAAGACAAAATATATACATGGGTATTTATCCATTTCTAAATTTCAATTTTAAAAAGAAAAGTCCGCATAGTAAGCAAGTACTTGTATTTGAAAACTTATTTGATTTTTAAGAAGCTCTACATATTTAATTATTTTTATAATATGTGCATCCGTCAGAAATTTGCCTTCTTCTTTAATGTAGATTAAAAATAAGATAGAAGCCGAAGTAGACAGAAAAAAAAAACTTATTTGCTTTGCTAATAAACATTAATAGCAGAGTGCAGGATAAATTATTTTGTTAATAACTATAATTACTAAGTAAATGTGTCATGTAACCTCAGGGAATTTTCTGAAGAAACGAGGGTATCATCTTAAATAGAGAGAAAGTAAGGCACTGGATCAGAGCTTGAGGTTATTGAACTTTCGTGGCTTAACTGATGCCCAAAATGGCGATCCACAAACCAGTTATAATTATCTTTTGTGGTTTAATCCTCTGATAGCTATATTCTTATATTTTTCTGTTGTTAAACTGCAAGAGTAGGATGGCCAACCAGAGGAATACAATGATTTCACATTGAAATCAAAATACTACATATGGTTCCATTAAATTGTTATATTCGTAAAGTGTTAGTTTTTCTGTAGCATAATTTTACAGTGCTTATTTAGTGAATACCATTCATATTTGCTGGTTCATAATTTCTTTGTTTTTGTGAAGGCTGCAATTTATACATAACATAAACATCAGACCTGTCCTTATTCAGAATTAGCAGAAGAGTTTGCTTAAGTTGGCACAAAAGAGGACAGGTCTAACTTTTTGTAAACATATAAATTCAACCTTAGAAACTGATAATCATTGTGTACATACCTAAGTATTCGTAACAGATGTTGTACAGTATTTAAATGAGTTTGCATCTTTCACACCATCTCAAGTACGTCAATGCTTTGAATCCTGAATAGATTTGTTGAGGGCCCAAATGACCTTGTTGTCGACGGGCCCTAAAACACCACACACTCACTAGATTTGTTGACCTGACTTTTTGCCCTCTCCCCTTTTTGTTTCAGTAAACTAAATATTTGATCATAACAGAATAGTGTAATGCACTGAACTGAAAATTTAGTTTATTTGTAAATTTTGACATATTTTTACAAATATATCAGGCATGCCAAAATATAAAATAATAATTAGTCAATTGAATGATAACGGAATAAACCGCATTTGAACTAATAGTACGAGTATACTACATTTAAGAAATATATACAAGGAATGTAATACAATTAATTCTCTGCGTATTACATTACAGAATAAAACAATTAAATTCAGTTGTTTGACAATTCTAAAATTTATCCGTAGAATGTAGTTCTGTTGTGATTTGGAAGTTTATTGAATATTCAAATGTTTAAGGGAGGTTTTTCGGAGTGAAGATTTTAGACTAAGAAGAGCATTTTTTCAAAAACCTATATCTACACAAAGTGTAGTTTTGAGATATTCAAGTTTTTTTTGGCTACACTTGAAACTTTCAAGAATTTATATTCTTGTTTTTGCAATAATAATATACGTGCCAACATTTTAAAGACAACAATACCTTGATTTAGAATAAAAATCATAACATAGTTTAATCAAGGCTTCGCGGGTGATCAGCCGTGTCAAATTGATAAACGTCTAGCTCTCGGCCATTGTAAACTCCATGGCCTTCACATTGTTTTCGTTATCCCACAGAGGCATGCAACCCTTATCCAACAGTTTCTTTTTAGACTACAGTTTTTATTTATTTAGAATTTATTAATTATTAGCATTCAGTGTAAATATACATAACACAGCAAACAAACTACTTCAGAAAATGATTATTTGAAATAAACATATGTTTAAGAAATTCGGGGGTTATCTCAACAATGCTATAATACTTATAAGTGATTGTTGATGAAGCACATTTAAGCTATGATGAGCCAAACAAAATAAGGACAAATACTGATATGGAACTAGGTTTAAATATATCATGTATTATAACATACCACTAGTAATCTTTCAATTCTTTGTTACAGCCATCACATCTGCATACACTTCTTTGGCATTATCAGGAACTAAAAAGTACTACATTAGTTTTTCAACATCCCGTTTCTTTTCCAAAGAACCCTGATTCACTTTGGTAAGTCCATTGGTTTCAGCATACACTTTTAAGTTTTTGACGTCTTTCTTTAGTACTTCACATTCAATGTTTGATCCAAAATAACCAGATCGAAAGTAGCACTAGCACTTCACTTTCCCCTTCAACTTCTCCTTTTTCAGTGTAGGAACTTAAGCTGCTGAAATCTAAAATGGCAGTTTGGATCTAAGCGCCTGACTCGAAGCGTTCTTAAAATTCAATATTTTCCAGTCTTGACCAAGCATTTACACCTTCACATGTGTCTTCAATATGTCACAGTACTGTTGAGGAGAAATGTTTTCTTCTTTAAGTCTATAATCCTTTTCTATTCGCCCAAATATCCGATCAGGTGGCATGTAACTATGGCCAGGTACAGGGAACATCTGAGATATTTCCCTAAATATTTTGCTTTTCTCTAAAAATACACCAGTACTGCAAGCATTGTAAAGTTCTTGTTTAGAGATGCACAGTTATTTTAAAAGAGCATTAGTTATTGTTTCTTCAACCCTTTATTTAGCAAATGATGTCAAGATGTCGAGATGGAATTAATCATAACGATTTTGGGATTAATAAGAGCCCAATAAAGGTTCTCAATCAATTAGCTTCAAATGGAATATTGATTTATTCAAATCAAATTCTATTTACTAATTTTCTCCCAGTATTAATCTTTCTATTCTCTTATTATATAAATTAATGAAGAACAGAGGAAACTTCATTTGCACTTCTACCTGACTGTGTCTCTAACCAGATATAGAAGATGTCTTCTGCATTTTGAGTACTTTTATGTATCATTACGTCAGATTGTACAGCTAAACTTGGCTGCTGTAGAGCACATCTGAGACAAAAATTTTGTTGAATATCATGTTGCTGTATTTTATTCGCTGCAGATATCGGAGTTTGTTAGAATACCTTAACTGTAGATATCGTATTTTGCGAAAACTACGGTTGTTCTTCCACTTATGGGAACCACTGAATTCGGAATATGGAAGAACCACTACAACTATTGGAAAGGCAAGCTATCTAAACTATACAAAACAATATATATCTCAAGTTTGTCGAAACCTGCAGTTATCGCTTTTGAGGAAACGCTCCTGAATAAATAATTGTGAGTTACCGTCTCTTTAATAATAATGAGTGAATGAATTATACTATTGGTTTTAAGATTATTTATGAAATTCCTAACGTGTGTTCCTTGACTTCACCTATGAAGTAAATAAGCCAAATGGTTCCCGATGCCCACTAGGTAATAGTAAAGAAGTTACAATGTTTGATTCTGATGTTTTGAGAAATAGGTGCAATATACAGATCTAAAGTTAGTTGCTCATTTTCATATTGATTATTTTTTTAGTGAAATTTTGGTATAAATGTTCAGCAAGTAATTTATTAATAATCAACTAGATGAAGAACATATTTTTCTAAATTTCCTAAACATTCCTCTAAAATATAGGTCAGATCGCGGTTTCAAATCCGGCTCAGACCAATGATTTTTAAGTATGGTTGAAAGCGACACCCATATCAGTAGATTTATTTACAAGTAAAATAAATCCTATGGGACGAAATTCCGGCACACCGGCGGTACTGCTATGATTCTGATAATTGACTAAGTTAACGACCAAAGTAATAATAATACGTGGACCGACGAGAGAAAGAAAGCTCACAGCCAAAGAGTGAGAGATCTTTGGATTCATAAAAGAGCAAACAAGCATCTCTAAGTACTTGGCGTAGCAGTACATGAGCTATTAAAATATAATAATAACGATGATAAAATACATACAGCTTTGCAAGCTCCAATTCACAGATATTCTCTGTAATATTAGTGTACAATACTCGCATCCAAAAGGTTAACAAATTAGGTGTTTTTTAAATAAGTTTTAGGTTTTAGATCATTCGTAATAGAAAGGTTACACGATTTTATTAAACTTTAAATTAATAATTAAGCATTCATGGTATGGATGCTGAGCTGGGAAGAGAGATAACCAGTCACAAAGAGCCATGAGGGATGGTCAGATGATCTCTTTGGAAGCAGAAGCAAAGCTGGATTCAAAAAGTGAAACAACCGTCTACTACTCTGGCTTTTTCCAAGCAACGTACAGAAAATAAGGCATGTGTTACATTTCATTATTTTGATGTAAAGCTTTGCCTCCGTTAAACTTTTTTTTTTCTTTTTCAGAACGTTGGGTAACGCAAACTCTCCGCACCTGTTTCCTGCGAGGTTATCTGGGTCAGAGATTTCATTTTGAAAGCCCCAATGTGCTCGTTAGCGGTGCACATTTTTCTCTCTAAACATTAGAAGCCGTCCATGATGCTCTTTGTGTCACACATTTCTTAAACGTGGTCAAAAGGAATCGTTTGTTTATTCTGGAACCGAAATTAATGATGAGTTGCAGCTTTGATCTGTGTTCTGACATACTATGTCTAGTATGTATAAAGAATTCTTATTTTTTTTTTTAATTTAAAATATAAGACCTTTGGTAAGTTTGGATCTCTTAGTGCGGACAAAACGCTCATTGGAACAAAGTCTAACTGAATTATTCTGTAACAGCACATTAAGCAACATTAAGTAAGTGGTTCACTTAGGCAATGTTTTTCTCTTTTTTCTTTTTAACTTACGTCCTCCAACATTATGTACTCCCTTCTTGAAATCGCCAGAAACAACTGAATGTTCAAAGGAATTTAGAAGAATGACGTTATTGAATAATTAGAATCTTTAATAACGGATATCTCGGAAATAGCTAACGGCATAAAGTTATTTGAAATAAACAGTGTGTTCCAATGCAATCAACATTTTTATTTCTCATCCATATCTTAACATTAACCAGTTATACAGTAGATACTACATAAAATACCTTTCTAATGATGACATCTTAGGCTACACCAAAATATTTCAAGGCATAAATTTTATTCGTAATGTAAACATGTTAATATACGGTATTATCAGAATCCTTAGGGCCATTTTTGAGAAAACGTACATTTAAAAAATCCTCTATGCAAAGGGCAGTTTTTTTGTGCAGGATTTTATTTAAAATATTCATCGTATCTTCGGAAGTTATTAAAATTATCACTGAACTTTATACATGTCGACCTTTCGTTTTTTAGTTATGCTGTTATCACAGATTACGGTATTAACTTTTTGTGTGAAACGAATACATCCTTTGCGTACTATAGATAGGCGGCAGGGAAAGTAAAAGCGTAATTATAAAAGCATCAAACTTATGCGATAATATCATGCTAACAATTGTGATCGTACTTTTAATAAGTAAATCTGTTCAGTATAATGATGACCAAAGACCGGAAGTTTAGGCGTTATGAATAATTAAAATGGGCAGGAAAAAGGAATTATAAACACAAAAACAGCCAATAAACAGGCATTAGAAAAACCCATTTATTTAATAGATTACACTATTCCATAACGCGATCGCCATACTCTAAGTTTTAAACAAAATGCTAGTATTGTTAAAAAAAATCCGTGTATTGCAATGACTTATTCGTTGCACGTGACAGCCAAATGCTTTTTAAAGTTGAATGCTTTTTTAAGTTCTCTGGGGTCGTGTAGAGTTCCGAAAAGCTTTACCTAAGTGGAATATAAATTGGAATTTTTGACTCAATGTTACAATTATTATTGGAAGCAAAGATATCTTCCTAGTAGTCTTGGAAGGTGCATTTTTGTGTTGGTTGTGCCGATATGTTGTGATATAACATCCTTATTTTCGCGGTTCACTGACCGCTGGCATACGAGGGCTATCCAGAAAGTAGATTACGTTTTGGAATAAAAAGTAAACAAAGTATAGGAAACAAATTTTATTATATACAGATGAAAGCCACACTCAAATACTACTTTTCGACATAGTCACCATTCAAATTAAGGCATTTATCGTAGCGATGTACGAGCTTGGAAATTCCTTCGTCGAAAAATTCGGCCGCCTGCGCCTTCAACCACTTCGTTACCTCTTCTTGCAGCTGTGCGTCGTCATCAAAACGCTGCATAGCCAGCCACTTCTTCATTGCTGGGAATAGGGGGAAGTCGCTCGGTGCCAGGTCGGGACTGTACGGCGGATGAGGAAACAACTCCCACTTAAAAGATTCAAGAACTTCACGAGTGACATTTGCCGTGTGGGGCCGGGCGTTGTCGTGAATCAACAAGATCTTAGAGCTCAACATTCCTCTGCGCTTGTTTTGAATGGCTCTTCTGAGTTTTTGGAGAGTTTGGCAATACCTTTGAGAGTTTATTGTAGTGCCTCTTTCCAGGAAGTCCACCAAAATCACACCTTTTCTGTCCCAAAAAACAGTCGCCATCATGTTCCTTGCCGACATTGTTTGCATGCATTTCTTGGGTTTTTGGGGAGAACTTGTGTGCCCCCACTGCATTGATTGCAATTTCGTTTCACAGTTCACGTGTTTCACCCATGTTTCGTCACCAGTAACGATGCGATCGAGTAAAGAGTCACCATCCTTATGGTAAACGTCCAAAAAGTTCAACGCTGCAGCCATTCGCTGATTTTTGTGGTCCTCTGTCAAGATTTTTGGAATCCATCTTGCACAAAACTTGTGGTAACCAAGCTTTTCGCTGATGATTTCGTGCAACAAACTTCGCGAAATTTGTGGAAAACTCAAAGAAAGTTCCGTTATTGTGAACCTTCGATTTTCACGGACTTTAGCATCGACTTTTTCGACAAGTTCGGCAGTCACTATGCTGGGTCTCCCACTTCGATCTTCGTCGTGAACATTGGTTCGGCCATTTTTAAATCTGATGACCCACTGACGCACTCCACCTTCAGTGATAATGTTGTCCCCATACACTTCACAAAGCTGCCGATAGATTTCTATCGGTTTACAGTTTTTTGCAGTTAGAAACCTTATTACTGCACGCACCTCGCAGCTCGCGGGATTTTCAATTAACGCAGACATTTCAAACCGTCACAGTATCTGAACGGAGCACAGCACGAACCTCTCACTAGCACGGCTAGATGCCGACTGAGCTGCGCAACGCTCTGACCCCAAGATGGCCGCGCTAGCCCCGCCCCTAGCGGAAACAGACGAAAACGTAATCTACTTTCTGGATAGCCCTCGTATTTTACATGTGAGTACTTTACCTTCGGCACAAAATACGTCGGATGAAAAAGTATTAACGTAAAGGAACACTGAATTTCGCCATTGCTGCTAGCTACAATAATGTCGCAACGAAAGCTGAAGTTGCTGCTCCTGGCCTATTTTCCAGCGGCATGGAAACATACACGAATAAAGATTTTAACAAAGCCCGGGAAGGACCCCAAACAACTTAACAGTCATAGGCCTATCAGCCTTCTCTCATCCATCAGCAAGCTGTTTGAGAAAGTCCTGAGCAATTTGGGTTCCGGCGGCAGCACTCCACAATACATCAGCTTCTTCGAGTTGTGGACGAAGTGGTTAAAGGGTTTAACAACCAGCATTATGTTGCAGCCCTCTTCCTCGATATTTCTAGAGCCTTCAATTCTGTCTGGCATGAAGGCCTCCTGCATCGATTCATACTCTGTAACATCCCATCCTACCTCATTCACCTATTACACCACTATCTTCAGAGTCGATTCTTGAGGTTGTGAAGGACGACATCCTCTCCCAGTCATATGCCATAAATGCACTACCTCAGGGTAGTGTCCTTGGGCCCCTGCTTTTCCTGACATAAATTAATACACTTCACACCTTAAAAGGCTGCAACCTATATCGTTGCCGTAACAACAATATCTAAACGACATGATATCGCAGTACAGAGGGCCCATATATTTACGAATATGCTGTATGCCTGGTTTGCGACTTGGCGATTAAAACTAAATGCCACTAAGTCCCAAGCCGTCACTTTCACCCGGTGAGCTATACGGGATGTACCCAACCTCGGTCTCGGGGATACAGAAGTGCCATGGTCATCGCAGGCAACATACCTTGGTGTTATTTTGGACATGCGCCTTACCTGGAAGGACCACATCACATCAGTGGCTAACAAAGGTAGCAGAAGCATGGCTACGTTGTATCCATTGTACAACAGCAAGTCTCCATTGGCTTTAAGAAATAAGCTCCTGCTTTACAAGCAGATATTAAGGCCGGCAATGACTTACGCCTGCCAAGTCTGGGGTGCAGTCGCCAAAACACACCTCTCCAAACTCCAAGTCCTTCAAAACCGCTACCTCCGGACTGCAGTCGCAGCCGACTGGTATATCCCAAATGAAAATATTCATTTAGACCATCCTTCCCTAAATTATTCGACTACATCCTACATATATCCCAAAATTTCTACTCCAAACTTCCAAACAGTTTCCATAACCTCATCCGTGGACTTGGAGAATATGATCTCGACCCCGGAGAATCATATAAAAACCCAGACTTGAACTAGGACTCTCCTAATCTAAGTGTCCAATATACTTCCAATATTCTACCTCTTTCCCTAATAAAACTATATCCCAACCTGTCTTCCACCGTTAACCCACCATCATTATGAATAAACTTTCTCTATGCCAGTAAGGGACCTGCTCCCGGTATGGCAAGAGTCGAAGGACCCTCCTTTGCGGAGGAGGAACCCCCTTCAACGACATCACGACATGGTAAAAGCAAAGACGCACTCATTATTGCCTTTTAAAATAAACACAAGCGGTAATTCTAACGTTTTCTGTTATCTATAGTACATATATTGGAGCGGCAAAACTCATTGTTGCAAGGAAAATAATAACTGAATGAAGGATGTCCATATTGTCTGCAACATCTGGCAAAGTAACGGTTATTGAAATAAAACGTTCTTGAAGGAAATATTTAATAATAAATATATAAATAAATAATAGATAGAGTTGGCACATTTAAAAAGGTATTCTGCCCAAAATCTGGTCTTTGATTATGACCATACACCTGAGAAAATTATTTTAAAAGCTTGTTTAATCCATTGGATGTGTATTGTAGACAATATTTCGAACTAAGGCCTTTTCTCTATTTGCATCGTTCCAGAAAGCACCCCACTTTTCCATATGCTTGTACGTTCAAGGACAAAAACATCCTTCTTAATAAAGGACAGTACTTACTTGATTATTGTACATATATCTCTTTCACGTTTCGAGCAGTTCAGGATTGACTGATCTACGAGCAGATGTTAAAGCGTAAAACACTGTGACGCTAAATTATTATTAAATTGTCACAAATTATATATCATTATCATGTCGAAAACATGCGCTATTCGAAATTGAGGAAGATATAAAAAGAATAGGTCTGATGACATATTTTTACTTCTGAAATTCTGTTTAATACTTGACAAACGTGTGTTGAAATAAATCTTTTATTAATGATTGCAGATATTTTGAAAATATATCAATTAATGAATTTAATCGGATTTGATCTGTTGCCAACGCAAATTTATGTCTACTCCGATGGATTAGAGAAATGGAGGTTCACGTAGAGGACATCGGCTTTACTCATAACACACAAATAATTATAAAATACAGTAGTACGTTAATGTAATTTATGTATTTTCAATACAATTTATGAAATCAGTTACTAATGTAATAGTCTATACTGTACAAATCTAGGAAAATTTGCAGTTTTTTAAAAGAGAATGCGTAATAATTAAGAGTTGAGTTTATCATTAGATTAAATACATCTATTTAAATATTTTGCACAGTAGCTGTTCTTTTCGAAGCATTGCTTTCTGGCTTTGGAAATAATCGTGATTAGAAAAGTTGTAAGCTGAATCCGAAATATGCTGTTACTCATAAACATGGCATATAGCAGAGGAAGGCTGAATGACATGTAAAAGGAAGTAACGGAAAACAACCTGGCGAATGCATTTATAAATGTGAAATGAAGTGGTTGATGGAGAACCGAAGCGAACTGTTAATGGACAAGGCGATGAACGGATGAGCAGTGGTTTGGGAGAAGACTGTAAAGTCCATGGGCATCTGCCTGATATTCAGTGTTTTCTAGAGTGCTTTTCTTCATTTAATGTTGGCAAAATTCCATATCACTTGATTTCCGAACCGTCCTGGGTGAGTCAATATAATATTATTGATTTAGCATTTTCCGACTGCATGCATTAACCTATGAGCAAAATTCAAGCCAAAGGGGATAAACACGGAAAATTTGACCCGAATGGCTCGATGACAAAGTTCGCAATGACGGTCCAGACAGCTCCTGAACGAGAAATGAAATGAAATGTGTAGTGTTTAACGCCCGCTTTTACTACATACGGCACCGCAGGCGGTGACACTGATGATACATGAGATGAAGATGGAGCACCGGCGGAATGAGATGGCGGGGGAAACCGGAGGTCCCGGAGAAAATCCGCCCCAGCGCCGTGTTGTCCACCACAAATCTCACTTTGCGGTCGCCTGGGATCGAACCTGGGCCGCCTTAGTGAGAGCGAAGCGGTCTAACCACTGAGCCACGGCGCGGCCTCCTGAACGGGTCCCTCTCATATAGGTTTAATGTCAAAAGTCGGGCATTCAAACATTAATTTAAGAACACGATCATTTGGCGCTGAAACATTGTGATACATAGAAATAATAATTTCTTCCGCACTAGCCGTGTGTAGGCTAAAGTTTGGATGAGTAGACTCAGACTGAAAAATTCAATGCCACAGCCGGGATTTGAACCACGGATCTCCCGCTCTCCGTGCGGTTGCTCTAAACCACTGAGCTATTATGGCCAACGTGCCGACCACTTAAGTGCTTAAATCATAGTAAGTCACCACAAAAAGGTGCGTGTCTCAGAGCATATGAGAACTCCTAGTGGTCTACCGGGAAAGATATGAATCAGTTGGAGAATTTAATGTCATGTCGGCATGTTGGTCATAGTAGCTCAGTGGTTTAGAGCAACTGCACGGAGAGCGGGAGATCCATGTTTCAAATCCCGGCTATGGCATTGAATTTTTCAGTCTGACTCTAATCATCCATTGTGATACATATCTTACATTTGTATTAATATGGGTTAATTAGAAGATACGGATCATTTAAAACCTCTAAAAATCTATACAAATAATACATTCTTGTTTAAAGCAAGAGGAAAGTGTGACATCTGCTATAGCAGAAGAGCAAGAATCTATTTTTGTGGACATAATCATTTGTAAAAATATCGAAAGTTAGTTGTGAAGTAACTGAAACGTAAACGGCGTAAATAAAGCCTCACCTAGCCATTTTAGTATTTATCTCACGAAAGAGGGGGAAATGTACGAGGGATGTTCAAAAAATAGTGATCACAATTTTTTTTGACAACGTACATGAACTAATGCTCATAATTTTGATGGTCCTTCTCATAATTGTCTCTCCTGAATGCGTTGCACTTGTCCTAGCGTTTCTGCCAGTCTTGAAAGACATGCTGGAAACAATTTTTTGAGAGATCCTTCACAATCGCCTCCGCAGCCTTCACCACTGCCTCTGATGATGAATAATGCCTGCCACGAAGGCGTTTATTAAACTTAGGGAATAGAAAAAAAGTCACATGGGGCTAAATCCGGACTATATGGAGGGTAAGAGATGCCCTTCACGTTGACATTTGCAAGATAATGAGCAACAACATTGGCAATATGCGGTCGCGCATTATCGTGGTGCAGCATCCAGCCTGCTTCACGGAAATGTGGTCTTTTGCGCCTGATATGGACTTGAAATGTTTTCAGGACATCCCTGTAGTATTGTCCAGTTAGTGAGTGTGTGCAGTACAACATGCTGATAAACCATTCCACGAATAACAAAAAATGAGATGACCATAACTTTCCCAGCAGAAGCAACCACTTTTGCTCTTTTGGGGGGTTGTTGATGAAGGCGATTTCCACACTGAGCTTTACTGTTTGTTCTCAGGATCAAAATGATGTAGCCAAGTTTTATCAGCAGTGATTACGTTTGAAAGAAACTCCGTATATTCCTCTAACATCAACTTTAACTGCATGCAGACCTGCATGCGAATGTCCTTTTGTTCGGGAATCAACAGTCCTGGAACCCATCGCGCACAAACACGTCTCATGTGTAATGTTTCTGTCACCAACGTGTGGGTGGCACCCAATGAAATGTTCAGTGTTTCAGAAAGTGACCTTAAGGTAATTCGTCGATCCTCTCTCACAATGGCAGCAGCAATGTTAATGTTTTCTTCCATAAGAGCTGTAACTGGAGCACCGGGTCCACCTTCCTTTGAAATTGATTGTCTCCCCTCTTTAAACATTTTAAACCACCTTCGAGCTATGCTGTAAGGAAGAACAGACTCTCTATAGGCCTCCTGTAACATTGTATATGCCTCAACTGAAGATTTATTGAGACGAAAGCAGAATTTCAAAGCCGCATATTGTTCCTCGAATGTTACCTCCATTGCAGCGGTAGGTGATATTTAACATGTCTGAAGCTGCCTGGTTCTCACAGGTGGCAACCAGGAGTACCAACAATGAAGCTACTACGGCGTGTTTGTTTCACATTAAGCTAACAGTATATAATAAGTTTGAATTTTAGTGCGAAAAATTATGACCTTAAAAATTATGATCATTCTTTATTGAACAGCCCTCGTAATAACATTTTGTTTATATTAACATTTATAGAAATGTTTAAATTCCACTAGGAACTGTAAAATCATCATTGGCACCATTTTAGGTCAAAATAAATATGAGTTCCTCCTTCGTATATGTGTGTGAGTGTGTTTTGACTGCTTAACATATGTTTACACTTAAAACGGTTAATGAAATAGAATGCATGCCTTTTAAAATTTGGCCCACCGTGGCCCATTTTGACATTCTTAATGTATATTTTATATCTGATGAAACTTCTGAGATACATTTAAATTTTTTCTCCGGTTCCAAACTAAAAACACACTTATTTGTCAATCCACGACACGATAAGATGTAATACGGAATGTCCCTGGAATTTATAAAAGTACACCGTACTACTTAAGCTAACTTTCAGTTAAGATTTTCTCAAAGATAAATTTTTAAAACACACGCGTCTTTCTCAGAAATTCGAAAAACTTAAAAGGTGAACATTTTGATATGCACATAAAATGCGAGGGATGTTCAATAAAGAATGGTAATAATTTTTTTACGGTCATGATTTTTCGCACTAAAATTCAAGCTTATTATATTCTGTTAGCTTAATGTGAAACAAACACGTCGTAGTAGTTTCATTGTTAATACTCCTGGTTCCCGCCTGTGAGAACAAGGCAAACTCAGACATGTTCAGTATCGCCTACAGCTGCAATGGAGGTAAAATGCGAGGAAGAGTATTCGGCTTTGAAATTCTGCTTTCGTCTCAACAAATCTTTAGCTAAGGACTATACAATGTTACAGGAGGCCTATGTAGAGTCTGTTCTTCCTTACAGCACAGCTCGAAGGTGGTTTAAAATGTTTAAAGAGGGGAGACAATCAATTTCAAAGGAAGGTGGACCCGGTGCTCCAGTTACTGCTCTTACGGAAGAAAACATCAACACTGTTGCTGCCATTGTGAGAGAAGATCGACGAATTACCTTAAGACCACTTTCTGAAATACTGAACATTTCATTGGGTGCCACATTTCCTTGAAGCAGGCTGGATACTGCACCACGATAATACGCGGCCGCATATTGCCAATGTTGTTGCTGAATATCTTGCAAAAATCAACGTGAGGTACATCTCTCACCCTCCCCATAGTCCGTATTTAGCCCCATGTGACTTTTTTCTATTCCCTAACTTGAAGAAACGCCTTCGTGGGAGGCATTATCCATCCTCAGAAGCAGTGGTGAAGGCTGCGGAGGCAATTTTAAAGGATCTCTCAAAAATGATTTGCAGCATGTCTTTGAGGACTGGCAGAAACACTGGGACAAGTGCATCGCATTCAGGGGAAACTATTTTGAGAAGGACTATCAAAATTATGAGGATGAGTAGGAGTACGTTGTCAAAAAAAGTTGTAATCATTCTTTATTGAACTGCGCTGGTATATTAAGGGAGCGTCATGAATTATATTTTGAGAGTATTAAGTTTTAAAATATTAACTAATGTTTCTTACGATTTTAAATTTACATTTTAATTAAAAATACAAAAAAAAAAAAAAAAAAATTAAACAAAATTTAGACAAACCAAAAATACAATTAATAAAAAATACAATGAATGAAATGTAGTTGTATGAAGCAATGTCTTGAAGCACAACTAAGAATCACGCTCTACTTCATCTTGTTTCTGAGAGAAGGGAAAGTATAAGCAATAATGTTTTTTTCAGTGTTTTAGAAGTTAATATTTATTCCAGATGAAATTCCACATTGACCAAGGAATTTAATAGAATAGATAAAACATAGAACTCAAACAGTGTAGATGTCTTTAAATACATTATTTATTTCCAGTAATGTGTTTGTAGTATCAAGGTACAACAGCCATAACTGCAGTTAATCCAGGTGAAAAGGAATTTCAATACACTTTGTGATAACAGCTAAAATAAATAACATGGAGCTAAACTAAGTCCATAAACATTTATTTTGCAATGTAAATAATAAGTATAATTTATCATCTAGAATGTATTCACGAAATTGCTATTATCAAACCAACATCAAACTGTTTTAGAGATATCTGTTGTAATTGGTTTGAATTTGTCGATACTTAGACATTTTTGAATGCGCTGTCGATATTACCTTGTTTCTCGGATGTTTGGAAAGAGTATGGAATTTCGGAGGTCAACATATCGTATAGCGAGGCGCTTTTAAACATCTGACTATCGGTTCAGTTTCATCTATCTTGCCTACTAACAACGAAGCGTGTAAAACGTGAAACTACTAATGCAAAGTTTGATCTCGATTAACATGAAGTAGAACAGGAAAATAAATGTTCCTACAAATAGTTGCAGAAGCTTAATACAAATAAACGTTAATAGGTAGAGAAGGTAATGTGAATTTACCCCATCAAATTTCTATTTTCTATTCCACTTACCTATTTCAATATCATCTCACACGAAGTAGAAGTCCTTGGACTAGACTAGACTAGAGAAAAATCTTCGCGTGCGCATAAGTATAACAAAGGAGAAATACCACACTTGGTTAAGTACGTTATATCCCAGAGTCGCCCTGCTCGCCTCTGTGGTGTGTCCGCCTCACATTTAAACGTCTCGAGTTCGAATTTCGGTCAGGGTGAGTTGCTACTTGCAAGTGGTAGCATGCGGCATATTCCAGGCTTCAGTTTTGGGCGTTGTGGTTCTACTCCGCAGCAAATTTTTGGTGTACATGCTTTAATATAGCAGGCATTATACTATCAACTTTTCAGGTGCGTAGTGGTGTGAGTATAGTGATAGTTCCCTTGTAAACTGTATGGAACCTGTGGTCGTCAACTAAAAAGTATTATCAAGAAAATTCTCCCCCAAGCAACCATAGCTAAATAATCTTGTCATTTATCATTAAAACTCACGTTAATTCCGAGAACATTTTGCATCTTTTCATTTAAATAGTAAACCACAGGACAGTACAGGCTGTACAAACATTTTAGATCTCGTTCAAAGCAACATAAAGTGTCGAAATTTTGTGGATGTTAACGGTTTCCGAAATATTCTTTTCTATTGGTTCATTTTTTCAGTTACTTTATACCTATTTTCAAGTGCCAAGGTGCTATTCTCTGTCCATCCATAGATTACAAAGTTCATCAGCATATAGTGACCCACATTTTAAATATCGGACTATCCCTTTAGCCTCAAGCATTCCTCTTGTAAACAGTAAGTTAAGCTACTCGGAAAGTCTGTAGAAGATTAAGAAAGTCTATGAATGTAACATGATATATATAGGGTGCTTTAGCTTGAGAAACTACTGATTGTGAGTATTTTTTAAAGATCATTTATTTTTCTCAAGGTTTACAAATAAACACACTTATATTCACTTTCACATTATAAACAAAAGATGACAAATCATTAATTAAGGATTCTCCGTCCCACTGGGAATCGAACCCGATAAATTTTAGTTGAAAAGTCAGTAATGCTCTGTATAGGCTTTTATCTTAAAATAACACAATAAAACACATTTTCAGACTTAAAGAAGCAGAAAGGGAAATAATTCTAACACGTATAGTTCTTTCAGCAGCCTGGAATTCAAGAGCCTCCTCCAACCTCACCGATATCGAAATTATTAAAGACTAAATTTAATAATTTGTTAAAGAAATGATAGGTAGGGGATAAATATACAAATATCTTCTGCATGTTTAAATCAATGTACAATAGAAAAGTGCAAGGTGACACCTCTGTCGACCTCGGCAATAAAGATTGAGAATGTTGAAGTCCGCGGCTGCTCTTGGAGTTATCCTAAAGCTCATGAATATAGGATCTGTAGCAAGGATCTCTTGATTCAGGGTGTTGTGGGTGGATCAATTGGGTGCTTGGAAAGAAACACAGTTTTATTCTTTTGTGACGAATGATTATATTTCAATTGCTATTGAAATGCAATTTGCCCATACGAACTCTGAGAAGTTGACAACGCGCTGACGTGATCGTATCGCGCGTATCATCACACGACTTTAAAGCTTGGCCCTCATACACCAACTCTTTTATGGACTACCACACGACTTTTCAGTTTGGCACCCAGAGGCCAACTACTTTAATGGACGCGATTTCTTTCCGTGTGCTACCACACGTCTTTTCAGTTTGGCACACAGCGGCCAGCTAAACTTTAAGTGACGAGGTTTAAGTCATACGACTTTTCTTTTCTTTTTCCCCCATAGCTTATTATTTTAGATTAGTTGATCGATAGAACGCATATGGCGTCTCTTTTACGGAAACAACCTCTCTTCCATTCTTTCTAGATCTCCCACGATTTCTCCTGTCAAAACTAGGCTTGAAAATAAACACCGGTTGCCACCCTTAAAATTTATGGCTGCGTCCGTCCTACTAAGGGGGGTAAAGCGACCTTTTCAGAGTCCGTCACAAACTTGACAATACACACAAGATTTTTGTTTTACACATGTATATATTCATTTAATGTTTAATTAATCTTCCATATATTCCTTTCACATTTATTAATCAACTCGAGGAAGAGTACCGTTTCAAAAGACAATATTTGAAAGATTATGTCATGACAGGAGAGGGAAATCAGTACCAGCTGGTATAGCCCAGGTAGCAAGAGTTCCACTGAATTCAGTCTATCAGATCTCATTCGTTGTTTAAAACGCTGAAGAAGCTCGAGTAGACAAACATTCTGAAACTTAGATTTGGAACAAGAATATGAGAATTTTAGCGAGTTGCGCAGTAGATGCAAATAAGATTGGACTACGTAATTAGAAAAGTTGGTGGAGAGCAGTTAGTAGGCAAGACTTTAGTTAATAAAAGAGCATGCATTTTTAAAATTTGCTTCTTTACCTTCGTGTTATACAGCCTTACAGAAGTGCTTACTGTGCTCGATTATTGACAACAGCAATACCAAGAACCTCACTTGTAATACATAGATTTAGCATTTACCATTAGGTAACCTCGCATGTAGAATTTCTGCAGCTAACAGCAACATACGTTCCGCATTCTTTTTCTTATTACTATTATGGGGAAAATCCTTAAAATCGATAAAGTCTGGATATATAATATATTGGTAGACATAATTCAATATTTACCATTTCCAGTGATTAAAATCAGAATAGTTTAATCCTTAAACCTCAGTCAGCAATACACATAATCAGCCTCAATTAACTACATCAGTCAATTCTCACTTCCAGCTACGCATAGCTTGAAAAAAAAAAAAGATACAGATCAATAATTGGAGCAGCTGGCAGCAGTTTCATCGGAGTACAAGATTGGATAGAACGTCAGATATAACGCACAGAAATTGTTTCTTGATCAACACACACGCATACACACAAACACTTTTAATACACATCCGTTAACAGATGATCCCAAACGAATAGATATACCGGTGGCGTTAAGCAGGTTGGTGGAAATGGGAGTCAAGGAATTCTTGAAAAGTGCACATCCGAAAAGAAGCAGAATAGTGAACATTGCTTGAAATACCGATGTACTGTATGTGGTGCTTTTCATCAAGCGATGCTAACTTACTTCAGAACTTTATGAAAAGCGCGAAACTCGGCCAATGTTCACATAAAAGTAGTTAAAAGCGAAAAGATAAAAGGACCTGAAACTCTAATGAGCATAAACAGGCGGTTTTCATAGTCACGAGCTACTTATTTTAAGCCTAATAATATACAATGAGTTTTGGTATTCAATAATATTTATTGCTTATGAACTTTTATTTATTACTTAACACACTCGTTTTCACTCCCATATTCATACTTTCTTTGTGTGAACGATAAGGAAGGATTCTGTCCAAAGAAATACTCCCAGTCCTAGTTGACAATCGTTATTGACAAAAGTTATGGGTTAAGAAAACAAAGGGCTGATTACTTAACCGGAGAGTCAATCTTTTCCCTTCTTTTTCCTTCTTTATTTTACGCTTCTACCTTCGCGGTTATATCACAACGGTTCTTTTAAGAGATACCTTGTGATTCGGTGTATGATGGACAGTTGAACCTGTAGTGCTAGTGCTATACAATCGAACCTCTACTTCTGTGACGGGTAGATGCCAAGGTCGACACTGTCCACAGAGACCTCAATGCTAGATAAGTGCATCTCTGCTTCCTACACGTATCATGCAGATGACATTAGGGTACCAATGGCGTTTAGCCTACCTGCTCTGTAACGGGAGTTTTTGTTTGAAATGAGTTTTGTTTTCTGATCTGAGTATTAGTGGGACATGTAAGGACAATATAAAAAATGATGAACGTTTGCTAGGAAAAAGAAAATGAATAATCTTGCTTGATGTGAAAAGATGACAAGTTTTGGAAAATCAATAATCTTCAGAGATATGTGTTCTGTAATCTTGTTAGTGATGCGTAGACGTGCAGGAGTAAGGAGTTTTACGTAATTAATGGAATCTTTTTATTAAAGAATTAAGAATCTATCGATATGCTGGAGGTAACCTGCAATGATTGACTAGGTAAGGAAGTTCAAGTAAAATGTAATCCAGCTTATATATATTACGAAATTAAACTTATCCAGAATTTTATTTACTTGTCTCGAAACCACACCTGAAAACGAGAGATCTCATGACTCTTATTTAATCAAACACAATCATCAACAAACAACTCAAAATACAGCGAAGTAACCCTGTTATATCTAGCTTCCCGACTTGGGTTTTCGAAACAGTGAACGTGCATCCCATCTTCAACATAGAAATCCTGGTTCATATTGCGCCCGAACGTGTGGCCGAATAGTAGCTGGATAGGAAATCCTGCTTCAGCTCTCATCTATAGCTATATGAGCTGCCCATATATGGCAGCTCATTCGCGGTTACCGTTTAATTTTATGTTTAATGTTGTTTTAGACTTAAGGACACGGATAGTTGTGAGGCAGTTTCTGACTGCTTTTAGTGCCGACGTTTATTTTCAGTTCCTCAACTATTCAACATAATGAAATTAAAATTTGACACTGAATACAATATTTTGTGAACATAATCGATCTAAAATGACCTTTGTATGCTAAAAGGAAATGCTACAAGTTATTCATAATTAAAATTAAAAATGTCAAAATTTTCACTTATGGACATCTTTATCTAAAACTATCGTTTATTTTTACTGAACTTTTTATATGCTTTAATTCTTACATTACTTGACTATCTCTACCTAAATTTGCTTCCGATATTTGAAAATATCTGCCCACTAAAAATGTGTATATTATGAACACAGAAATCATACGAAATGTTACACGCATATAAGTTGTTAATAAATTATGATTAGTAATTTGAGGAATAGTGTTAGGTGGAATAGCTCTTTGATTGAGAAATGCCAGTAGAAATTTGATCCTTGTAGTTGAATTGGTTGCAGAGAAAAGTGTCCCTAAAATATGAAAAATACAGATAATGGTGAACTGCAATTAAAGATAAATGTGTACCTAACAGCAATGACTCACAAATCCGAACATTCAAATTAAAACTCTTTATCAACTGAAAACCTCAACATGACATACCTATGCATTGAAAACTCTGAGGTTTTAGTTATTTTAAGCATGAAAACCAAAATATCATTTTTGGTCTAAAACAACTACCGGGTGTCCTTAAGGAGCAAATTCGGAACTATTGTACTGCCCAAATTTTACCTTGGTGACAGAAGAAAAACATAAGAATATTGGCCAAATTGGCTGGCTTCAGGTTTAGACCCTGTTCCTCCCAAATGCGAGCTCTGGACGTTACCACTTGAACCATCCTACTCGGTAGAGTCAGTCTTACTATATTTTATGCCTCAAAAATGAAACTTAGGATTTTTAAAGCACTTTGGCGAAGTATCTACATACACTTTACAATCAGCAGATAAAAAGATCACATTACTAAAGTAACAGAGCAATCAGAAAGGACGAAAGAGAATACCTTAACCAAAAAAGAGGTTAAAGAAAGAGAAAATAAAACAAAACATAAAAACGAGTGGCATGGAAGGAGAATTGGAATCTAGCTTGAGGATGTTGTCTAGTAACACGGTTCGCTGATCCAGAAGAACATTGTAAACCTCAGCTTGATTTTATCTTCCACCGCCTTATGAATATGAAGCGAGCTATAGGAGGCAACCGTAACATTGTTAGCTGCTCTGGGTGGAACCGCTTTCAGTATTCCACACAGGTACTGCCCCAGGTTTATTACATTTAAATGCATCACTTGTAAGCACTGCTGCGAAAAAAAGGAGCAACATTTATTTCGTGATTAATCATATGAAACACTTTAATTTATGTGGTGCTTTCAAGTATAGAAATTTGAGTAGCTTTCTTTAGCGATATTATTTGTGTGAGTCTGTAACCTCGCGTCTTCTATTCACTAAAATATGGAACGCACTACTGCAGTGTTCAGTTTTCTTTTGAGAACTACTAAGAGTACACACTATGCATAAGACGAGCTTTCTTTTGGAAACAGTGATGACTCTCTTTATAAAAGGAACCATCTTATCTGATCAGTGATCACGTTTGTCAAACGCGTGCTGCCGATGTGACTTTAATAAATTTGTTCAGCTTTCGTTTAATTCCCATTTTTATTAATATTGGATCCTGTTTTATCAAGGCTTCAGCTCTTTGTTTAGCTTTCATTGTATTACCATTACTAAAATGACATTCTATATAAGAGAGAAGCGTGCAAAAGTTATTTTAGGAAAATAAATCAATGGTGAAATCATTTGATACAAAAGTTACACAAAGATGCTGGCACTAGGTTGTGCAGAGTTACTCGCACAGTTCATACACAGTAGTTTCGGAGCCATTCGGAGCCTACCAAAGAGTTCACAAAATGTCTGAGGTCTTGATAGATGTCTGTGCAGGATTTATCTATTATAGCCACCATCTTTGTACAAAATTTGGGCCAAATTTCCTTCTTCTTTCTTTCAGTTTCTTGTGAAAGTCTTTTCGAGATGTCCGTAGATGGGAAGTTCAGACGTGAGTCTTTAATAAAAATGACTCCTTTGTTGAGTTCACAGAATCGTATAGATTTTATGTGTTTTGGAAGAACCAAGACAGCCTCCAGAAAGCTTGACTGATTGCTAGATCTATTAAGCTGAATCTTTCCCGTGTGATATCTATTGCATATGCAGCAATAAGAAGTTCTGCGTCGAGGAGTAGTGGGGTAAGGCGTCATGCTTTGTTTCCCCGCCACGGAATTCACTCGGGATAGATCCTATCACCGGGAGATGCGGATTTTAAGTTCCGGGTATAGGACCGATGCCCACTCAGCATCACGAGGAAATTGAGGAGCTATGGTAGGTAGCGGCCCTGGTTGCGCAAGCCAACCTTCCAGCTCGAGGGGCCATATCTCCACTCCGTATTGGTTAGATGATGGCCCACCTCTATCTTGTGTATGTGGGCGTGAGACCGGCAGTCGGTTTGGAGGCTTTAGCCCACTAGGGCTGTTACGCCACGGGTTGATTTGATTTTTGATGTAATAATAAGGACTATTTTTACATCAAACAAGATTATTGCCACTTGGAATAACAGTTAATTGTGGAACCAGTGTCAAAATGGCTTTTGCGGTAGTAGTGTGAACCTGGCTGTGATTTACGCCCCAAGTACTAAATGCGTTGTCTATTATTAGAGGTTCCGCCCCCAGGTATGTATATTCAACCTATCAGCACAGGAAAGTATGTGCTTCTACTCAGATACGCCTTAAAACAACATTTATGAATGAGAGATTATTTGGGAATATGAATTAAAATGTTTATGAATGTAGTGTGAGGAACTATAACTATTGGAGTATTATATCTTCTAACAAATGATGTAAAATAACTCCATAATTGCAATGAGAAGCCTGTTAGCATAAGTCGCTAAAATGTTAAGCGGGAAGTTCTCTTGCGGCGACAACCATGTATGCCTTTTGGGGCTACGGATTACCAATAAACAATAAGTGTAGAACACTTCTGTAAGACACTACATTCACAAATAACACGGAAGAAAAATAATCTTTTTAGAAATGTGCGCTCTTTTATTAACTTTATGTAGATATGCTTCTTATTTAATTTTCAAAAAGTTATGTACGTATTTATTTATAATCCAATTTTGTGGATCCTATTCTACCCAAAGGTACGTATGTACGTATGTATGTATTTGCAGGCAACTTGACTTCTGAATGTACTGAGATTCAGGTCTTGAGCTAATGGACTCCTCGTTGGCTAAGTTCACTGTAACTTCTAATTATCTATTCTGTCTTATCACTTGTTGCTTCCCTTAAACGCTTAACATTCCTTAATATTTGACATATTAAATTGTGCTTCCTACATTATGCATTGATTTTTAACACATGGAAATTATTACCGTAAAAGTTTATATTTATTTTTTCTCTATTATTTCTTTATAAAATTATTAACTTTACCGGCGTGGCCGCGCCATGGCTCAGTGGAAATGTAAATTTGTAGTGTTTAACGCCCACTTTTACTACATACGGCACCGCAGGAGATGACACTGATGATACATGAGATGAAGATGGAGCGTCGGTGGAATGAGATGGCGGGGGAAACCGGAGATCCCGAAGAAAACCCGCCCCAGCGTCGTGTTGTCCACCACAAATCTCACTTTGCGGTCGCCTGGGATCGAACTCGGGCCGCCTTGGTGAGAGCCAAGCGGTCTAACCACTGAGCCACGACGCGACCTATGGCTCAGTGGTTATACCACTTAGCTCTCCCCTAGGCGGCCTGGGTTCGATCCTAGGCGACCGCAAAGTGGGATTTGTGGTGGACAACATGGTGCTGGGGTGGATTTCCTCCGGGTTCTCCGGTTTCCCCCACCATCATTCCACCAATTGCTCCGTTATTCATTCATCTCAGGGTTGGGCCGACCCCTCAGTCCTGACTTCATCTCAGGCTCCCTCGCTCTGAGGGAACCCAAGCGCCTCCTAACGTCAGCATTGACGAGAAAGAGAGGAAAAAGAACTTTACCAGTTAATAATTTCGGTAAATGTCCAGCTAAATTCATTTATTATTCTCAGTAACAAAAATCGATATTTATATGTGCAACATGGTTACAATCAAATAATTCATAAATAATTGATAATCATAGTCATAAACACAATACTACTTATACCTACTAGATCCATCATGCCGTTTTTACATTGTTAATTTATTTTCTGAGTTATTCTGAAAATCCATTTTAAGCATTTTCTTTCAAGTTTGTATTTATTTCGGTATTTTGGTCGAAGCACAATTCTCACAAGTTGCTTCACTTCACTTTCAATTTCTTGCTTAAGCGTTGTTTACAATTCTGTCCTTATGCTATATTTATAATTTTTAGAATCCTCTCCCCATAATGCATATTTACCATAATCATCCTTAAAAATATTGCACCCATTAAGAGGAGCCAGAACATCTGCTTATGCCACTACCCACTGGTTTTCCCTTATTGGCATCTTAATTCATCCTTTTTAACAGATTTTATCACTCTTATCTTTCACTCCTAAAGTTAAATTACCTATTTTAATTTGCGCCTATATTTTCTTTCTGTACTTTTACCTTTCGGTTTTTTTTCTTGATTCTAGTTCTTTCCAGAGCATTCCCAGCTCTATCTTCCTCATTTGAATGACCTGTATTCACATTTCATAGGTATTTCTGAAATTTGGTGATAGATGGAAATGGACGTGACTAAAGCTGCCCCAAGAAATAATTAAATCGGTAAAAGAATTGAAAAATTTGGGATCAATAATTCATAGATTTGGAAATTGTAAAGCAGATGCAGATTATAGGTTAAGACAGCATAGAGGAGCAGTAAAGATATTTGAATGGAGCATTATGGAGTAGGGAAATAACAATGGAAACAAAAAGGAGAATTCTTCAGGTCATACTAGAGAGCATATTGCCATAGAGGGCAGAGGGCTGGAGTTTATTGGAGAGTCAAAAAAGCAAGATACAAGCAGTTGAAATGGATAGAATAAGGAGGAGTGCAGAGTATCCAGGCTGGAGAGCAGAAGGACTGAAGATATTAGAAAGAAAATGGATATGTAATCAGTAATTAAAAGAATTGAGAGTCGAATACTACAGTGGTATGGTCACGTGAGAAGGATGGAAGAAGAGAGCTGGCCAAATATATTACAGTGGGCTCCAGGTAGCAGAAGGAACCGCGGCCTGCTAGAACTTCTTGGAAATCGGAATAGTGCGGATGTTGGGCGAACTGGAGTTGGCTGAAGGAGAATGGAAGGATAAGTACAGATGAATATTTGGAATTAAGGGTAATCGCTGAAAAGAGAAGCCCCTAAAAGTAAAAGTAAAGTAAGGTATTTCTTTAAATATTAGTTCTGGTTTCTATCATAAATTAAGTTTTATAATTAAAACCCTGTTGTGACATCTACAGTGTTGCTTGTGATTTTCTCTGTTAGGGGAAAACGTCTATTCCAAAGTAATTCTAATGTGTAAATAAATATGCGGGAGTAGATAACCATATCTTCCAATGTGCGTTTTGAAAACAGTATGATTAACGATATAATTTCAGTCCATTACGTTTCAAATTTGCATTAAAATATTTACTCCAGTGAATAGTGGTGCTTGTCGGATACGACAGCTTATATGTGATCATAATTAGGCAATTAAACATTAACAATATTCTGATAATGTTTTATTAGTAATTGATTTTCTTTCTCTCGAAATAGACCCGGTAGATCTTCACTGCTATTTTGTATCAATACCTATTTTCTCCTATTCACTAAAATTCTCAAAGGGGTCATCCAAAGGGTTTTCTCTGGGAATTCCTTGAGGATTTTGTTTCATATACCAAATATATCTATTACATCATGCTTTATTTCTTTGCGATTTTATAAATCAAATCTATGTACATTTACTGCTGGTACCGTAGCTCCATTTACTTTACAAAAATCAAAGTCATCCTCCATGGTCTAGCAGTAACATGTTAGTCTCTGGTTCCGGTTGCGAGTTCAAACCCATTGGAGGCAGGTGGATTTTTAGGTCGTAAAATCCGTGGTCCTAAATTTAAGTACGCCAGAGAACCTAAAGTCTGACAAAAAGGCAGCTGATCGAAATTAAACGGTCTTTCATTATAGAATAGTATACTGAGAATGGTAAGAGTTAACAAGGGTCCATGAAAAAGAAAATACCCCACAAAGAAGAAATCTCCCCTTATTTCTTCCTTCTTGTTATCCCTGTTACTTGATGATATACCGAACGGATGACTCAGGCGGTTTCGTCAATGGCCAGCATTCGGGAGATCCGGGTTAATTCCTGTTGCCGACCTACCTCACCCATTCGTTTTTCGGGGGTTTACCCGGGTCGCCAGGTGTTTACTGGGTAGGTTAATTACAACCCCGAATTTCCTGTCCCTGCATTTCATCTCCATTATAATTTCATATCATCTCTCATCTGGTGGTCTATTTCAGGGTAGAAGTGTCAGCGAGAGTCTCGGCGTTGCATGGCAGGATGAAGTGCTTCTGGTAAATACTTCTTCGTTCAGAATGACTGTCTCCGGGCCGGCCCAGTGGGCCGATCAGGAACACGGTGGGTGGAATGCCGGTTATACTAGCCTGCCGGAGAGTTTCAAACTGGACAACACTAGAACCCTGCCCTCTGCATTTTCATGACTTCTTGGTTCGGCCATCCTCTGTCTCCTTCATCCCGTGATGCCCCGCTTAGGGGGCATAGGGACAATAATGCAACCTGAGAAGTCTGGGCTGGCAGAGCATTGTTTTGATAACGACCATAGAGCCAATTTTCGGGAGACGACCATCTTGGCAAAATGCAACAGTTACTGGGAGCGGAGAATTAAGGCGGCTTTGGCGATTTCCTCTGAAAGGAGCACGCTTAATCATGATGCTGGATTTCAGCTCAGCTCCTCTGGGAAACCGGCCTTAAATTGGAAATCCGCCGATTTAAGAAGTAAAGATCAATACAGCATGATAATCAAGTTAAGTAGTTATGTTTCCTTGACACAATTTTCTATACTCACGCCATCTCCTGACCTGGCATTTAATTTATTGAAAACAGTCTTTTGTTCAGTAATGCGAATTTTGGTAGTATTTTGTCTTTGTTTATATTTGTGTTATATCCAGTGTTTCATTTGTGGTTATTACATTTTATAAATGTCCTGATGCTGGGAGAGATGCACACTCCCGAAACGTCGACCTCTAATCGTCTCTTCACCTGGCTTGTTGCCCGAGAAGAAAGTGAGAATAAATCAAGTCGAATCCCTTCCGTAAGATTCTATTCTATCCTACTTGATCATATAAATTATTTCTGTGAGTGTATTTCATGCGTTCTAGAGCAAAATGTATTAATTTTTGTAAAGCCCATGATTGCTTATTCTCATAGATGTACCTTTCATAGCTTTAGGGCGTATTATGCACCTATTTTCTTTAACAAGAACTTTCATCAAGGATTTAGCCCACTACAATTTAGTTATTTTTGTTATATTGATTATTTATTATCGCTGTTTGTTAATGTTAACTAAATTTAGATTTCAATTAATCGTGCTGAGTCACTAAACCATTATTCACATCTGAATACATTTTAATACGGCCTTCCTTCTGTTATGTTAGCAATTGCATTGTTTTTCATAATAAAATAATGGCTACTCAGCACAATAAAACGGACAGAAATTGCCAATTACAAGAAAAACTATTCGTTTACGACTGAAAAGTTAATTATTTTGATATTAACTCATCGCTTTGTTCATTAATACGGTTATTCTACCTATTGTTTTCTACCTCCATGTGTAAAAAGACGATGTCTACTGACCTAAAAGAACTTCGTTAAACTGCAGAAATAGGCAGTTTAACTATAATTTATAACAATGGATAATAATTATAATCTGCGTAAGGGTGTAAAACATATTCAAGAGATAAGATTGTTAAAAACTTATAATAGATTTTACCATTAGAAAATACGCAATAAGTAACTGAAGGGAGCAAATTTAAAGGAATAATGTGTATAGTTTATGCTTCATTAAGCAAATAGTATTTTGTAATTGTACTACACGTTGTCTTTATCATTGCAGTTTTGAAAGCGTAACTTTTACTGATAGTGTTTAAAAAGGTATATGTACATAAACGATACATAATGCACATTTGCATACGTAGATTTGAAAAGTTGTGCATGCAATTCTCAATGTATTAGTAACAAAGGAAGTTCGTGATCTTTAACATTGATGGCTTAAAATTTCCAGCTGAAATTATAGCTTTATCACTGGCGATTGGTACACACTCCAGCAGACTTCGAAATGATTTTCCCAGTCACGAGATTTCTTGTCATAAGTTATTGTAAGACTCAATGTGATCAATTTGTGTGTATTAATAATTATATTTCATATTGACCACAGGAAATGTAAGTTATCGAGTATGCTAGACTCGAGAAGAGGTCGTCCCGATAAAATAATGTTACGAAAGCTGAAGATCCTGACAGGAATTATGTCATTTTTGTAACAGCTATTAACTGGTTCTGGGGCGCGTGTTTCCACAGTAAAGTTTTATCTTGTATGAAGACATCAATTTTATGCACAGAATGTAGCGACTCCTAAGAAAATTCCATCTCATTTATTCTGTTTTTTTCTCATTTTGTTCAATATCACCTATGAGATATAAGGGACTAGCGCTCTAGGAAATGCTCCAAGACCTCACATTCTTTTCCATTTGCATAAATGCTTCGACTGAAATGTTTATCACCTCTTTCTTCACGTAGCTGCGTTACATGCTAGCTGCTCCTCCACCGCCGGTTTTCTGACGTAGTAACCCGTTTTTAAGAATAACTGACACTTATTTCCAACCATAACTCAGCTTGTTAGGTGAAATCAAAGTCAAAGCGTGTGGCATGATTGTTCACACTATCACTAAAGACCAATGATTTTAATTCTTCTTTTGTATATTTTTTCTTCGAAAATCTCTCTTATAAAAAGGAAATAACTTAAGCATCAAATAACCATTTACAGGTTTCTGAGTAAGTCCTTATTTTAAATTAATAATAGTGATTTCGAATGAGATAGCGGATCGGAAGTGTTCGCTAAGGTGTAGAACGACAAGCAATTGTACAGCTGTTCCATAAATTCGTATAGTAAATAGAAATCTGTACTTTTTAAATGCAACATTTTATGTTTAATTCAGCAACTTCGTTGCATTTTCATGCTTATTGAAAAAACTTAAATATTAAGTTGAAAGTCTATATTTTGATTATTTTTGAAACAAAACCTTTATTTGCATTTTTCACCTGCTTCTCTGTCGGTATTAGATATTCCTATTATGTCATCTAGCCATAAAACTTTAGAGAGCAAGCCCAATTTTAACGATTACTTCAATAGGGAACTTCAAAAGCACTTTGTGTTTGATGCTTCTGTCAGCTGTAATCTCTGCACATGAAACTATTATTGCCCTTAAGAGTGATTCGAGTAAATTAGAATCCCTTTCACAGATTCATCACTCCACACTCTACTGACGTAACAAAAGCAATCGCCGTGATCCTCGACACCTCAAGGGCAGCTCGAATCTCAGCCAAACGCGGCTCTTTTGTATTTACATCCGCCGGCAAACCTGCCGACAGAGTTGTGCAGAAGTTTCTAAGGAATTTAATCTTAATGATCCAAACACGCTGTTGGGCTACTTAAAGAAGTCTTTGCTCTGTAGGAACCAGAAAGAACTCAACTCCTTGAGGCGGATCAGCGAAGGCTGCCTTCTGGCAGGACTAAGAAGGCGTCTGTGACATCGTCCGACAACCGACACTACACAGACCCTTAACCTAACTGAAACATGCAAGTGGAAGCGAAATGACAGAAAGTTAGGTAAAGGTATGTGATGAAAGAAACCACCACAGGATTCGCCTTCTAACTAGTAAAAGCAAGGAAATGGCCGTATCTATATGACCAGTTCCGGGAATTGAATCTAATGTCTCCTGAATGCGAGGCCATCTTGCTCGACAGCACTCTTAGCAAATAAAAAAGAAGAAAGAGAAAACCCTCTAAAACAACCGAGCGGGATGGCTTAGACGGTTTATTCTGTGGCCCGCATTCGGGAGGCTTGGATTCGATTCCCGTGGCCCACCTACCTGACCCATGGGTTTTTTCGGGGGTTTCCCGGGTTGCTAGGTGAATGCTGTGTAGGTTAATTATATTCCCCGAATTTACTGTCCCTCCATTTCATCTGCATTATCATTTCATATCATCTCTCATCTGGTGGTTTCTTACAGGGTAGAGGTGTCGGTGGGTGTCTCGGCGGTGCATGGCAGGATGATATGCTCTGAGGAAAACTACTTCCTCCTCCGGTAGGTCGGTTGCCGGTCTCTGCTCCTCTGCTGGGACCATTTTCGGCACCGCCAGCCAGGGACCTTTGGGGCTCGGATCGCCTGCCTGGGACCATTAGGGCTCGACTGCTAGGCTTGTTGCCGTTCTGCTGCAGGGGAGCGTGCCCGTTGTCCTAGCCTGTCGGGGGAAGTCTCTATTTAAGTAAACTATAGAGACCCTGCCCTCTGTACTGTCGTGGCTCCTTGGGTCGGCCGCCCTATGTCTCCTTCACCTCATCCTTCCTACCGGGGGTGCTCCCACTTGGAGGCATAGGAACAAAGGGCCCAGCATGGTGGTCTAGTACCGAATCCCCTCCGTAATGAAATACCAATCCCATACCCTCTAAAACGAGACATGTGAACAGTCAGAAGAACTGTATATCTATGTTTTTGATCGGCTTTGTTGACAGCCTCATCTTTCAAGAATTAAAAAGGAAAGATTGTTGAAGGTAACTAGAAATGGATGTACAGTTCTTTCGTATTTTACGGCTGACCTTCTGTAACTACAGTTGCCTAGTGTTATTGACTAAAGTTTAGCGGTTCATGCTTGGCTCTTTTGAATATTTAAATGAAAAGTCCGCAACAAAAGAAGGAGGGGATTGAAATTTTATATATAGGATGTGACAGTGCATGTGAGAATAATCGTTAAATCCCTATCTATCTGGAAATTTTACCTCTTTCCACTTCTGAAGTGTTTGTCTTCGAAGGAAAAGAAAACAAATAACGCTAATGGAAACTCATTGCCACGAAGGATATATTTCTCTTTCACATCCTCAGAGTTCTGACAAGGTAACATACTTACATTCTCGGGTTAAAGTATATTGGAAATTAATTTAATATGGATTAGATCTCATAAGTGTACTCTTTTTGCCTGAATATTCATCTATTTCCTTCATTCATGCTTTTGCTTTAACTTTGCTTAATATCAGGGATTAAAATTCGAAAACTACGATTACTTGGAAGAAATATATTTTTTTTCTTTTCGCACATTAATAAATTAAACTTGATTCATAAAAAGCATGTAATAGATTTGAAGTACCTATTCATGTTGGTAGGTTTTTCTTTACTTCAAGTTTAAGCTGAACTTTAGTACATGGTATTACTGGAGAATTCCTTATTTAGACTGTATTTGTTTCACGACTGTATATAACCGACGAAACTAAGAACAATGTTTTTCTTTCCACACAGTCAATTCATCTTCCTTCTTTGTTAAATAAAAAATTGCAATCATGCCCAAGATTACGAGTACTAATATTAACGATGATTCCGAAGTACCTTAATCACTACACACTTCATATTTTTATCTGCTTTATCAATATAGCTCCAAATAGTCCCTTTGAAGTGCAATGACTGCCCAGTAACGCTTGATACCCTTAGGATGACTTTAATTTTTCTCTTGAAGCATACCCCTCGGAAGCAGTGTAACATGTGTATTCAAGTCATGTATGTTCTGATTTCAGGAGAAAGAACAATCACGTGGGTCACTTACTGAATACAGAAAGAGTGAGAGGGCGCTTTCGAATTGCAATTGCTAATTATGTCAAATCGAGTCACCAATATGTGATTTTGCATTATCGAAGAAGCAGGATACAAGTAGCTGAGGTTGTTTCTGGGCAAAACTTTTGGATAATTATGTGCAATAACCTAGAGTGGCAGCATTCAGACCTTGATAATCACCACCATATTAACTATTTAGTCGAGTTTTGATTGTTACTAACATTATGAGAAACATAAAAAAAGACGGGATTAATATAGTTTATTGCGATTTTATTTCGGCCCCCAAATCATAAATCCAAGTCTTGTGAACCTCTATATTTTCAAAATTGTTTCTTTTTACTGCAATAATGGAGTAACATGCAGTTACTTCGATAGGTGGAAGGTTACACAAAAATACGAGGGAAGTATTTACTATTGAGATTTTATTAGGTATGTACATGCATTTATATGGGTCGTATATTTTAAAATACGAAACTAGTACTAAATCTAACCTTACTTAACAGCTCAGTAGGATAAACGTTTCATTATCACTTCATTATAAATGATCATTTAATTATCCAATTACTGTTATTATGACATGTTTTAAACTGAATTGGAAAGTCATACACATATAATATAGGTACATATGACAATTGTATATCACAACAATGTTATGCAAATCAACTTCAGCTTTTATTTATAAAAGAATCATAGTAATGCAATATTGTAAAGTAAGTATATAATTAGATATAGATATTGCTGATGAAGATGTAAGTAATTTTATTAACAAATGAAGTGGGTTCATAGTGCGTGCATTTCGATTAAGTAATAAAATACCGATAATTTGATATTTTTGTGATATGCTTAACCCTTACGGTATCAACTCTTGTACAACGGCATGCAACACAGCCATCCTCTGTGCCTACTGTTTACGTTGATAAAATTGTTTCGAAATACGCGAGTTATACGAGGGGGTGTCGTAAAGTTTTAATTATCGCCCTTTAAAAATGTGATAGAGAGTTTGTATTGATATATGCTTGTTAGTTCTTCTCTATGTAGTCACGATCCAGATTTACACATTTTCCCCCGCGTTTCTTGACCTTCCGAATATCTTGAATTCGCTTTAAACCACTCTTAAACTTCATTAATGACGTCATTTGTGTTGTCAAATTGGCGACCACACACGGATTCTTCATTTCCGGGAATAAGAAAAAGTCACTTGGTGAGAGATTGGGCGAATAAGGTGGAAGCTGTAAGGTCTCAAAGACACATTCACTTGTTTTGTCAACTGAACTAGAGACGAATGAGCTGGTGCATTGTCAGCCAGAAGACAAAGACCTTTGCAGAGCATACTCATGCTCGTAACCTGTCCAGAAGATTGCAATAGTATCTGCCAGTGATGGTTTGACCCTTGGCAAGATAATCTGTAAGGATGACTGCACGACAGTCCCAGAAAACTGAAAGCATGACCTTCCCAGCTGACTTTTGTATCTTTGCCTTTTTGGGAGGGAGGAATCGGAATGTTTCAATTCCATATTCATGGTTTTTGTCTCTGAATCATACTGATAGATCCAGGATTTACCCATGGTTACCAGGCGATCTTCATCCTATTCCAACAGCATCAACATCTGACTTAAAAGGTCATGCCGTGTTTGCTTTTGGAAAGGAGTTAGCAAACGTGGAACCCACATGTGCAGTTTGTCATGAATAATTTTCCACTCACTATCATAACTAAGATGTGTGTCATTCATGATCATTTGGATGGTTGCTCATCTGTCTTCCAGTATGAAACACTCCACTTTCTTCACTGTGACAGCATCGTCTGTCATTGACGGTATAGCAGCTCTTGGCACATCTATCAGGGACATGTTACCAGTTTGAAAATTTCTTTCATCTCACAATAGTGTCATACGATGGACAATCATTTTCATAAACAACCATCATCTCATCATGGATTTCCCTGGCAGTTTTGCCCTTCAAATGTAGGAACTTGATCGCACTGTAAAAATCTTCCACTTATGTCTTCCAAACCAAGAACATGTTTCAAAATTCGGTTATATTGTAAACTATAGCTTGTATCGCAAACTCTTTTGTGCAAATTCTTTCCTAAATGAGTTGAAATTCAATTTATGCTCAAACCTTTACATCAGTTTCAATAATATCCTGCCTTCTCTCTCTGCACTACAATATGCGAGTTAACACTATTAAACTATATTGTAAGAACTAAGAGCAACAAATTTAGAATCTAAATATGATGATTAATTATAGATAGCAAATGTTAGGGAAGGAGTTGTTTAACTATCTATAGCTTTGAGATATAATTCTAGCAAACCTGTATGACTTGAGTAAAGAATGATCAGTTGAAAGTGTTGACGTTTTCAGAATATTTGGAATACACAATCTCAGCTTAAGACCATGCACAGAGAAGCGAACATATGATATTTGAAATAAATCACTGGTATGTTTTAAAATGGTCCATTACGCTATTGTTTTAGGAGGAAGTATTTGGTAATTGCTCTTCTGAACTTATAAAATTACTTCCAATAAGGGATGGGACCTTGAAGCCGTTGATACTTGGTGGTAATTAAGTATGCGTAATACTTTGAGATAAAATTTTGATGCTTTCTCCATACTTAAACTTTTAAGTTCTACAATATTGAAGTTTGTTGCATTTAACTTTATACTAGACGCAGAATGCTTCGCATGCGTCTTCAAAGAGCTGTGGAACAAATTCCATAGACTATAATCATTATTTATAAAGAATTATTTTGTGTACATGAAAGTGTGCAAAGCAGTGGGGCAAGGAGCACAGGTATCGATGTAAGATGCAGTGTTAACTGAGTTGTGAAGTACCTTATACACTAATTACGTTTCGTCAACAGCTTGCCTGGGTAAATCACTCTCAGCTATTATATTTACTTAGTACAGTGATCAACACCTGTGTTCCGAAACAATCAGACTTAAGATAGGAGATCACAGCACATGCATATATTTGTTTTTTCCTTCGTTCTGTTGGTTTGTGTTTCGCAAGTCATTCTCCGTTCATGATCATTTCACTCTAAGACTAATTGTCATAAATATTTTTACCGATTTAAGCAATGATATTGAATAAAACATGAGTGCTGGCAGTGTATTGTATTTTAAAGTAAGAGAGCTGTGTGTAAAACATTCAGAAAAAATATTTTCAGACTGTCTGAAGTTAAATAACACGTAGTAAAAATTTAGAAAAGTATGAAGGAATTAGGTTAGGACAATGAAGAGCACTAAATGTCCTGCTATTTGCTGATGATTTAGTTTTAATTTTCGACAAGGAAGTTAGATTACAGAAGGCAATATTACTATTAAACAAAATTTGTAAGAAATATGATGATATTAAATACAAAAAGAAAAGTAATGTCAGTTCAGGGAAGAAATCCGGTAGGAACAAAAATTGTAATAGAGCAGGTATCACATTTTCAATACCTTGGCTGCGATATAACCTATGAATTAGATCAAGATATAAGAAATAAAGTAGGGTAAAGGGAGGTATTTTCGTGACATAGGCAATTTCGTGATACTTTTTCGAAGGGATGTCACAGAGAAACCAGTTGGTGTTAACGCGCCTGCCGATACCTCCTGAGCTTTAGGAACAAATATGTCAGCTACCAACACTGAAACACGAGGTAACACCAACTGGTTTCTCTGTGACATCCCTTCGGAAAAGTATCACGAAACTGCCTATATCACGAAAATACCTCCCTTTACTCTACAAAAATTCCAAGTAATTAATGGAACAATTAAGAGAACTTTCAAGAATAAAGTAAGAAAAGAAACACGAATAAGATTTTATGAACGAACAGCAATACCAGTGCTGACTTACGAAGTGAGGCATGGAGAAGAATAGCATACAAGCGGCTGTGATGAGATAAGATCAATTAAGGGATGTACGAGAGAAGACCATATTAGAAATAAAGTAATTAGTGAAAAATTGGGGTGTAGCCATTAATAGAAGAATTACAAAGATATAGAAACAAATGGACTGAACACTTTCATCGAATGACAGAAGAAAGAATACCAAAATAAGCCCTCAACGATATACCTAGAGGACGAAGATTACTAGGACGTCCCCAGAAGTATGAGATCGGAACAGGCTAATGCCTAATCCGTGAGGAAATAAGTATGTTACATTCACACACTGAGTGAAGTTTACAGAACCTCCTTTGAAAAAGCGATGTTCGACTTCCTCTACTTGATATCGCGGTATCTGAAGATGATGAGAAAAAAAACTGATTTATGCGTTTATACACAGAAGACGACTAATAAAACATAATTCAACGAGCAAGCTATCATCTTCACAATTTTTATAAATTGAGTATCGATCACCAGAATGGGTGCTTAAAATCAGTATCGGTATCGAGTAGTCACCGAGAAATAGTAGTATCATTCCACTTTCAGCCCACCTCGGTAGCGTAGATGGTAGCATGTCTGCCTCACGTTCAAGAGGTCCCGAGTTCGAATCTCGGTCAGGGTGAGTTACCTGGATAAGGTTTTTTCCGGGGGTTTCCCTTATTCTTCAAGACGAATGTTGGGTAACTCTAAGCTCCATGGACCCTGGACTCATTTGAGCATCATTTCACCCCATTGGTTCACCGTCCGATATGACTTAACGTTGGAGGACGTAAATTACAAAACAACAACAACATTCCACTTCCAACATATATCCAATTCTTTAAGGTCAAGAAAATGTACTCGTATGTTGGTACAAAAAAGGGGGAGATAAACAATATGAGGGAAGAAGGGTAAACAGCTTTTCAATTCTTAAAGTGCAATTCATACCTTGTAAGTTTCGCCCTTTAAGTGCAAAAGGTCATAATACTCATGTCAACCAACAGCACGACTAACAAATTGAAAACTTAAAGGAGACAATTTATGCTTTCTTATTAGCTATTACAATAAGTGTGCTGACTGAAATGGACGGAAAGTTCAACAAAGAACAAGTTTACCGGATATACACACGAGTATGTAGCAGTGAAAGTATTAAATAGAGGCCTTTAAATTAGGCAATGTTGTGTTTATCATGATTGAAGCTTTCAATGTTACTTCCAAATCCAAGGGTCTGCATTTGGTACTGTGTCTCAGGACATATGTTTCGCTGAGTAATTTATGTTATATTTCCACTGCTCTCCTCCCCTTCTTGTTCTAGTTGATTGGAGAGTGAGATAGCGTTTCTTGTTGGGCGATTATGCAGTTTCACGCCACGTGTATGTGTGTAGGTGGAGTAATAAGTATTTTGCGTGATAATACATTACCAGCTTACCTACATAAATAATATGGCAGTCAGACAGTTGCTGAACTTACACAGTGAGACACTCGCTCTCTTTGGGGGAGGAGAACATTTACTTATCCATTCATGTGATGTACTCCACAGGGGACATCCACCTGATCATAATCTCCGCGATAACTTTCATTATATCAGAGTGGAAATAAATGCAAATGTTTATTAAAATTGTATTATTTGTTAAATACGGTGTGGATTGCCAAGAACAAATCAATGTCGCCGGTGTGTAGTAATTTCTTCCGCACGGTTGTTTTACACGCCAGTAAATCTAATGACATGAGGTTGTCACTTTTAAGCATGCCTAAAAACCATCGGTTTGAGCCAGACTTGAACACGCGATCTAGAGACATCTAAGGCAGATGGAGTTGGAAATGGTCATTTTACTGAGAAATGATCAAAACCAGTGTCAAAAAGTTAGGAATATGGGCTATTTTAGTGTAAACTACTGAACATATACAATAACCGTAGCTTGCAGAGTCTTCTGTAAAAACAGAAGACAGGTTATTATTACAAGCAGGCCAGATTTATTCACAAAAGTTATGTTATATTGAGTGATGACTCTAGTTAGAGGAATTCCATAGATCACTAAGAATAGTGCGATACATTAGTAAAGTAGTTTAAAAACGCTTTATTATCTTTTCCATAAAAATAAGTCTAAATAAATGCAAGATCATTTTATTAGTTCACAGGAATATTCTTACTATAAAGAAATGCAGGTTGTCGTACAGACTAAAATGAGTACAACATTAAAATTAAAAGCTCAATTTAAAAATATTTATATATTATATGTTTTCGGATATAAGATCCACGTAGCGGGCTTATTCCATTTATTCCATATTATTGCATCCTCAGGTAGCAAAAATAAACACAAATGATACTAATATGAAGTGTTAAATGCATCGTGTAAAGCATTTTAAGCTAAATGTCAATGCCTTTTTATGATGTAGATTTTTAATACACAATTAAATTTCCTTTATAAGACTGAATGCTACAAACAAATTATAGAGTGTGTTTTGAAGTTAGTACTCAAACTTAAATACTTAACATAGCAAAACTGCTTTCATTTTCCAGTTCCTAGAGTAGGTAACCTGTATAACACTACCTAACAGCACGCACTGTACAAAAATCAAGTGAACTCCTGTATAGTCCATTGTATAGATTGACAGTGGTACTAAGGTGTTTGTAACAGTAAATCGAAACCAGCTCCTATCGTGAGACACACCTCACGTGGACAAGATATGCTGGTGCCTCTGATTGCCTTAAGTTAGATATGAGTCGATTCCTACAGTTTGGAAGCTGGGTAGCAAAGAACTCTATTCCAGCCAATGTTAGGATGTGGTCGCGCATATAAATAACCTTCTGCTATCTTTTGACTATCTAAAAGAAACATTCATGTCGCGACGCAATTGTCAGAAAAATTGAAGCGAAATTTAAATTTTGTGCTCTAAGTATGTTTGACTTACAATGACATCACAAAATTTGCAAGTAAAAATTGGGATATAAGACACAATTATAACGTATTTTGTTATCTTTATAACTCCTAGGTGACATTTTCAAAGTAATTAGGAAATGTTTACACTCAAAGAAAAAATTTAATAATTGTAACTATCTGAAGGAAAAAAACCTCGAAAAAATACATTATTTTAAGCTGAGAGTAGTCGATACTTTCAACTATTTAATTTCTGCATCATTATGAACACATATCTCTTAAAAGAACTAGTTTGTGTGCTCAAATTCGAGTGATTATTTGGAGTGAATTTAGAAATGAAATCCCGAGAATCGGATAATCATAGCAACAAACCAGGCACTCCTTTTATGCACCATATTTGACGGCTAGTTGTGTCTTAATTGATTCACTTTCTTAAAATAACCCTGCAATAAAAGTAACAATAAACTTGTTACATCAGTACCTGAGAGTAATGCTAATAAAAGAATGGCAGCCAGCGACAACAGATCGAAATGAAAGCTTGTCTCAGAAACAGGTTTGACAACTACTTAAACATGCACTCGCCGGGAACAAAACTCGTGGTCTACCAACCTGGAATTCCATTCCTTCTGTCTTCTCCGGTATCTACTACCACCGCTTTGTTCAAGTCTGGCCCCTTTCTGAACAAGTTACAACTATGCATAGTAAGCAAAGAGAAAAATGAAAATGCATCGTTAAGTCACGACATGACATGACGTAACGCTCTTTACGCCTTCAGGGAAGTCTAAATTAACTAGACTGTAAAATACAAGAATTCTTGTAGGATCTAATCAAAAAGACATAACTTAATAGATATAACTGGAAAGCACATAAAAGGTAGAGAAAACAAAATGTGTCCTTCACACAAGCAGCTTATGTTAAAGACGCATTTGAAGCTTGTTTTGTTTTCATTAGTTAATGAGAACTGTTTTATGAACAGCTGAATGTTGTCTCAATCTATTGCAAATAAAGTACGTAATCTCTGATATTCTTTCTGTTAAAATATTTATTACTATTCATGAGAGGAGAAATAATCCAATGTTGCATCGAAGTCTACAGAATTTCTGTGCACCAATGTGAGGAAAGTTGTATATTACTTTTGTTATGGTTTTGTAAAAGAATATAGTTTTAAATTCCAACCTGATGTTTGAAACAAGCTTATTACTTCAAGGATCAAGTTGGTCTCTGCAAACCCAAACTTTGGTTTGTGATTAGTTGGTACTTTTACCACAAAATTACAAAAGTACTTTGGAACTGCGATCCAACTGCTTTAGGTATATCACAAAGGGATAAGTATTATTTGTGTGTCTGTGGGAGGGAAAGGGTTAGTATTGGAAATCCTCGACTGATTATGACAATATTTTCATCTCAAAACTTTTTTGCAGATGGAACTAACATTTAACAAACTAATAAAATATATTTTAGAGGAAATTGTGAGTCTCATGTCATCCTGTTTCACTGCGGTTTCTTGGAATACGAATATCATGTTTTTAATCTTTTATTGCAAATATGGTGCATCCTTAATGGCTTATAGCCAATAGGGGTTCCACTCATTTAGAAAGTTTGGCATTATGGATATTGTATATGGTATTTCACTTAATCCTCACGAATTTAAGGAATGGATAAGATAATTCGCAAGTGTTTCAGGATAATTTCACAATACCATTGCCATGGTCATTGATCTAAGATCGATGCCTCAAACATAGTTACCTCTTCGTGCCTAAGTTTATCTGAGGTATAAAAAAGTGGTATTTGCAAAGGTATTGAGAGGTACGAGAAAAAATGAAGTGTGCTTGAGTTTACTTACTGGAAACCCATATGTAAGCTAATGCGAAAATTATGGAAATATCGGACATTAAATTTTTTAAGCATTCTTCAAACGCCTATTAACCAATATTCGTTTCCCAATATTACAATGTAACTCTTTTTATTGATTTATTATTGCAATTAAAAATAACAAATACATTTTACAGTAAATTTAAGGCAGTTACAACAATAATATTGGACAAAAATATTTAGGTTATAGTTCCTCTGTGCACCATTTTTATTTATTATGGCTTGACTTAATCACTTAAATGTACAACGCAATATAGATTTGCAACAATGACTAATCAAGTTTTATATCTGTCACTGCTGCAAGACTCAAAATACAGCTGGCATTTAACCATAATGGTGTACATGCAATCAGACATGCAAAATATTCATTACTTACGACACAAGTGCGATATTAGGTTCCACTTAAAATTTGTTGTTGATGGAGTAGTGGCATATATGAATTTAAGCTTTGACTTAAGATATGTGATATGATGAGAAAAAAAGCTAGTCAAGCAACAATCGCAACATTCTAAAATTAACTTACACACAAGCTTTAAAAAACCAGAACCCTGTTCCTTGGGGTCTTTTGTAAGAGCTGTGGAGAAACTTGAACCAGACAAGATTCGAACCTGCTCCCTTATTCTTGCCAAACATGTCACATGTGTGTTTAACATGTCTTACCGAAAGTCATTTACACCCTGATTATTACATCACATAATGACATTGGTTTCCAAAGTACTTTAAGACTAGATCAAACATGCTAACTTAAACTTATTTTGAAGCAAGGTAAATTTGACACTGCTCAACAGCAAAACCGCCACAGAAGTAATGTGACACGAAGATGTTAAAGAAAATCCTCTCCTTTCGCTTTTTCAAACATGGCTATTTGATAAAACGGTGCATATTTAATACAATCATAATACAAATAAGATACAAACGTTGAATGTTGTGGGAATAATTGCTGAAGTTCTCGTCATGCTCATTGACTTTTGCATAATGGTAAACCGAAACAGATAGACGCTTAATACACAAAACTTTTAGATATTGTTAAAGCACACAATTTATATAAACTACACTTTTTTGGTTTAGAGTTATACATTTCCAAGTAATTCCTTGTAATTTGTCTGCAGTTTAAAATGTTTATACTTTTCTCAAATGAAAAATCTTTATCCTGTTTCTTTTCTTTTTTTCTATTGACAATGCAAAGAAAACAACATTTCAAATCCGTCACATAGCGACCCGTTATTAATGGATTTGATTATAAATTAATGCCTACTTCATTCCGTTAATCCTATTGTACTTATCAGACATACGGAACAAACTATTGCTAGATTGAATCAACACAGAAGAATTTTCTCATTCTGATGACTCTAAAATGTAGACGCCGAACGTTTAACCCAATTAAGCAAATAAACCTATTGCGAACGGATCTAAAAGGGAAGTACGGTAATGTACAAGAGAAAGGCATTAGTCTATAATAATTGTAATGGATTAAGGGGGTAGAGCACTAAAGTTGGAATTAGTATACTACCGTATCAAGTGAGAAAAGAGACCATCCAGGACATCTAAGTGATAAGCTTATGTCACATTATTACCTTTCTCAGAACTCCACAATAGTGGCAGAAAGATCAGTACCTTCATCAGAAATAAACAACAAATAGCATTACCATATATACATATTTTCAGTTCATTTAATTGTAGCATAGCGGTAAAATATTACTAGTCTTTTGATTTAACAGAGATTGGAAAATAATTGTTCTTTCACACTGACCGTATGTAGGCTAAAGTGTGGAAACATAGAGTCAGACTGAAAAATTCAATGCCATAGCCAGGATTTGAACCACGGATCTTCTGGTCTCCATCCAGCTGCTCTAACCATTGAGCTACTATGGCCAACGTGCCGAGATGACATTAAATTCTCCAACTGACTCGTATTTTTCCTGGTAAAACACTTAGGAGTTGTCATAAACATATGAGGCAGCTACCTTAATGGCGACTTACTATGCTGTAAGTACTTTAAGGCCCGGGCTTTATAGTTCGGACCACTATTAGGTCAATTAATGGAAATTAAATGTTCTTTCACACTGGCCGTGTGTAGGCTTAAGTGTGGAAACGCAGAGTCAGACTGAAAAGTTCAATGCCGGGATTTCAACCACGGATCTTCTCCGAATTTTTCAGTCTGACTCTAACTTTCCATACTTTAGCCTACACATGGCCAGTGTGAAAGAAGAATTAATTTCCATTAATTGACCTAATAGTGGTTAACAACAAAGCCCGAGCTATAAAGTACTTACATGTTGTAAGTTGTCATTAAGGTAGCTGTCTCATGTGTTTATGAGAACTCCTAAGTGGTTTACCGGAAAAAAATACTAGTCAGTTGGAGAATTTTATTTCATATCGGCACGTTGGCCATAGTAGCTCAATGGTTAGAGCAGCTGGACGGAGACCAGAAGATCCGTGGTTTAAATCCCGGCTATGGCATTGAATTTAATAGGGATTGCCAAAATTTGGGAAATATATTTTTCTCGCAAGCTTTGTTACCATTACTGGCATAAGTAAGCCAATTACCACGATAAACACATTGTTGCCACTGATTCAGGTAGACACTCACAGAGCTCATATGTATATAATGGATTGGCTTGTAACTACTGGATTTTTAAGTAAAAGTTTTGCGAGCAACATAGTATGTTTTGGCAATGCGGTTTATGTTAACCGATAGAGAATTATGTGCTCTGTGGATCTCTGACTCACTGGAATATCATTATTCTAATCATTCGCCATCGATATGACTTACCACGTCAAAGAATGTCAAATGGGCCGGTTTCTGCCAGAAACAAGCTTAAAGAGGCCAACAATTGCCAAGATTGTACCAGCTGTGCCATTTTGTACCTCTCATGTCATACATAATCAAATTTACCTACGCCAGTCTGTTACTTCTAAGCACAGTTAATATCAGTGTCCTCGAGCCCACAAATCTGAACAAAGGGCTGACGCCCAACCACTGCACCTCTAAGACCGACCTCAGTATCTAATTTAACTTCAAATAGCGGTTTATAGAAAAACTCATTTCAGAAATATTTGCGGAGGCAAACAGCGTTGCAACTGGATTTCAACCTGTGATCCCTAAATGTGCTGTAAGGGCTCATATTCAGAGCTTGTTGTAAATCTGACTCAATGTTTTGTTATTGGCTTGGACAGACCACGGCGGACACTATGGAGAGTATAGAGTCCGCCGTGAGCCAACTCATTCTCGCTTCTCTCCTTTTCTCCTCTATTTTCACTCTTATATTTTTCTTGGTGTTTATTTGGTCTTTGTCTACCTCGCTATGCCTACTTATTCGGGACTGCTTACTTTATCCCCTCCAGGCATAGCTTAGTCGACCGGAATGGCTCCATATTGCTAAGTATTCTTTACGATTTCAGCACTGGAAAGAATTTGCCCTAGTTCTGCTTCTTGCTTCGATTACCGGATTAACTTCTCAGCAGTCTTACAACACAGCATTTCTTTAGTGGTTTCACTTGTTTTCTACACTAATACCTCATGTATTTTTATGTAATGGGATACGCTTAACTGGTGCTATCGTATTACACTAGGAATATTGATGTAATTCGAATACCTGAAGAGTTGACGAGAATTTAACGGCGAATGGAAAAAGGTAAATAATTCTATTTTAACAAATGTACTAGAATTGAAGCCAAAAGAAGATCAAAATTAGTTGTAATGAAAGGTAAACATATATAGTTATATATGTGATGGACCAGGGATAAAAGCACGAGGTGCATCTATTTTTGCTAGGTGTAATATCATTTCCAAGATAACCATCAGGATATAGGAACTATTGTTTTCTTGGGTTTCATGGTTTGTTTTGATATGCCCTTTAGCAGTTGTAGCAAAAGGTTTGAATATGTGTGCTTGTTTTTTTTGTATGTTTTTCTGTGAATATATTTCTTTAGAACAAATATAAAAATAAAGCAATAAACAAAGCAGAGCAAAAGGCACCAGAGGTACCAGTTATACGAAAAAGTAGTGAAGTTAACTTCAAAATTGTTTTATTTGTGATTCTATTATTATCATCAATATTTCTTCGGTTACCTCCATTTATAAGATTCTGTTCTCTCATATACTGATACTTAAAATTGACATTTCCAGATCACCTCTAATAACTTATTACTTAATAATCAAGAGACACAATTCAAAGGAGCGAGTCTTAAGTCGAATTACAGTGACTGCTATTTGAAGAACTTGTTCATCTCAAAGCGAAGGTTAAGGACGTGTATGCTCCGGTTACAACCCACGGGCACATCACGATTTTGAATATCCTCCTCCGCGTTGTCAGCAGAGAAACAGAGTGCAAACGTTCCTGCTAAGAAAGGGTGGTAGAGCGGGAGAAAAGCGGGCATAGCAACACAAGAGAAAAGTGGCACAGATACACACATACACATATTTTGAGACACATTCGCCTAGGCAATGTACACAGTGGACCTGGTCGACGTGCCGTCGATACTGCTTTACTGCCGTGTCTTTTGTTGCCAAGGATGCATGCAAAAAATATGAATAGCACTTCACACGTAAGTAAATGCAATTAATTACCTTAGTCGTTACACAAGCTTGCGGTCGGCGGTGATTTATCGAGGGTGTTCTTTTTTATTCTTCTATGCATACTCTTCTGGTGCCGCTTGCAGCTTTACCAGGAAGTAAGCACTAGTGCATGATTCGCTAGCGGCAGGAGTCCAAATTACGTATTTCTTACCCTTTACTGAGCTTTTCCATGACAAGTCCTGCATGTTTCTATGGTTAATTTATTTAATATTTTATTTTATCTAAAATTATTGGTAGAATTGTCAGAGCATTATGTATGATGCTCTTTTTGTTTTATAATCCAGATGGTCATGAAAGAGCACAGAGAAGAGCTTTTGTTTACTTTTAATATTATCGCTGTCGATTATTTTATTTTTAAATTATAAACCTTAGGTACGTGTGCTACTGAAAGCACCTGTCAACAGCTTTCAAACTTCAGTCTCTCTATCCCTTCCTACAAACAATTTGTAAATCACATTCGTGCACGAGTTGAATTGCAGACTTGAGTATGAGGAAGCGAACACATGTAGACACTTCAGCTTTTGTTAAATTTATATAGAAACTGAAGCTGGTTTATTTGCAAAGCCTCCTAAAATTTGCTGTTTTAATAATACATTTTACCAAGTTTAAACAATTTTTTCCGCTTTAAAATATGAAATTAAACACAATGGTCGCACTCAGGCTTTTATTATTGCTTTAAAGGTATCGGTACTGCAGCGACATCTGTTTTTGTTGTACCCTCGCTTGGGTATGTGGTTTGCCTACGTAAGGTACCCTCTGAGTCAATGCACCCTTGCTCGACTTATTGTGTCTGATTACAATTCCGTTACTGATAATTACTTGAAGGGATACCTTTTAGAAAAGAGCTTTTTGTTAAATTTGAATGTGGGAGCTTATTTCTAGTATTGCGAATTACTTCGGAAATTTTGAAATTTATATTCAGAAGCAAATGTCCACGAAAAGCTCTCAACAGGTTCATTTCATGTGAATCACTCAATTATCTTAGATTCTTTGGATCATCTAAGAAGAATCCTTTTGGCTTCCAAAAATATCTGTCAGAAAAGACTTATTAGCTGATTTTTCAGAATTCAATTCTAGAAAAGCAGCGTGTGATTTTGTATTTTAAGAGCAATTAGTAATCAATTTTACAAGACAAAAATAAAATGAAAGTAAGCATAATAAAATAAAATTAGTTAACAGAATCAGTAACTAATTTTATAATTAATATTTTAAAATTTTATTTTGAATTGAAATGAATATTTGTTCTAGCTCTGAATACAATTTCATGAATACAGAAATAAAATCAAAACAAAAATGAAATAACTGGATTATTTTTACAGTTAAAACTGAAAGTGTTAAGCCTAAATTTTCAATGTAATAGTTTTAACATTTCCTACACGAGGCTTCCTTAAATTCTCCGTGTGAAGCTATTAAATAACTTAAAACTTACACATGTATTTCCTATGTTGAATTTATTTACTCTCTTGTCTTTTATTTTACTTATTTCCATTTACATGAATTAACATCTTATAATTTTTGTGTATCTTATGTTTACAATAGTGAAATAATTTTGTAATCGAGATAATCTCCGATTTATTGGCTGGTTGGGTCACTTTCACTGACAATGTGACTAAGATGGACTCATTTCAAAAACCGTTAACTTCATCATTTATAAACAAATTAACTACTGATAGGTAAATTTATGACACCTGGATTCAAGGATTCGAAACCTATCATTAGCGAGCATAGTTTTCTGGCAGTTAAACCCCAATTATTTCCTTATAATAGCGAAGTACTAGGATAATTTACGGAAATACTGCAAATTGAAAGAGATCCGCTGAGGTTAACACACGAAAGCGTGCTTTCAAACGTATCGTCTAAGATGACACGTTTATTATATAATTGGACTATAAAGGAAGGAAAGTGATAGCTAACATCTCATCTTTACGACTCGTCTTTGGTCCTACAACTGGAAGTGAGACCAGCCATCACAGTAAGTAGCAGTAGTAGTCTATGCTCACAGCCTATGTGCTTCAGTTGCGTTTTAGGTCTATCGTCCCTCCGGACTTAAACTGGGCACGTACATAAACAGTGCGACTGTAGTATTCCGCCAGTGAACACATGTTGATTTTCTCTGCGGTCAGCTGTTTACGTCTGATTCTGTTTACGTCATATCTTTCTCTACAGCTCATGTTTTAAGTTTTAGAAGTTAATTACAATATTTTTTCATTCCGTTAATTACTTGAGATGTGATTTGGAATATCTTCTCGGCTCCGTCAGACGAAGGCCGTTTGAGTCTCATATGCTGGATTTAGCTTTTCCTAATTTCCGCTGGGGAAGAGACCTCCAAGGAGGTTTGGATGGGTCTTCATTGAGTACCTTCCAGCCCTTAGATAACTGTGTCGTCCGCTCCCGCAGCCCATACCTACCCTGTGGTTACTCTATCTCATCCGTTCCTCCCAGAGGGAGGAAATGCAACTGGCTTTTGTTTTTATACCCTCCGGAGTGAGTAATCTTTTATATTCTTTGGAGTAACAACTGTTTTCTACCCCATGGTATTTTCAAAAATATACGTCATGAAGGGGTAGAACCAAACTGAAAAATTCAATGTCATAGCCGGGATTTGAACCACGGACCTTCTGGTTTCCGTCCAGCCGCTCTAAACCGTGAGCTACTATAGCCAACGTACCAACATAACATTAAGTTCTCCAACTGACTCGTGTTTTTCCCGGTAAACCACTTAGGAGTTCTCATAAACACATGACAGAACTACCTTAATGGCGACTTACTATGCTGTAAGTACTTTAAGGCCCGGGCTTTATAGTTCGAACCACTATTAGGTACAATTAATGGAAAATTAATTGTTCTTTCACACTAGCCGAATTTAATGTCATGTTCCGCCTTGCCTTTAGAATAGTTTTCAAAGTCCTTAGTGTAGAGTCTATTCTATAATTAGACTGTCATTACAACTAAGGTGTTCGCAGAAGGAAAGCGAAGTTAGCTCCTACCACGAGATTTACTCCACGTGGAGAAGATATTCTGATGTCTTTGATTGGTTAAAGTTAGATATGAATAGATTCGTATTGGATGGAAGTGGGTAGCTAGAAATCCCACTCCAGCCAATGAAGGATGCGGTTGAGTCGAGTTAAGCAGAAAATTGGATTGTATGTTAGAACACGGACTTAATAAGTAGACCTCAGTTATTTGGGCCCTTAAAAACAAGCGTTAAGGCTTCTGAATTAGACTCTAAAATTGAAACTAACCTATAAAGATACCGTTTTAGGCACCTAAAATACATTTTATTAACAAAACAATTAACTTCATTGTCTTAAATATATTTCCACTTTATAACATCACAATAACTCAAAAATGCAATTCATTGAGTGAATTAATATTACATCAATATAACAACCTTTGTTAAATTACTATGGCTATACGTATATTATATATTTTAAATTAGAACGTATGACTGCTAGCAATGCTATGAGCTTATAAAATCACAGTAAAAATGTACTATACACTACAGCTGGATCAGTGTTACCTAAAACTCTAGGGCCCGCCTCGGTAGCGTGGTGGTAGCGAGTCTGCCTCACGTTCAAGAGGTCCCGAGTTCGAATCTCGGTCAGGGTGAGTTACCTGGATAAGGTTTTACAGGGGTTTTCCCTTATCCTGAAAGAGAAATGTTGGGTAACTCTAAGCTCTATGGACCCTGGGCTCATTTGAGCATCATTTCACCCATTCCATTCATCGTCCTATATGACTTAACGTTGGAGGACGTAAAATTACACAAAAAAAAAACTCTAGGTTTATCAGAAAAACAGTAATCAAACTAAGAACAGGAAAATAAAATAGCTATTTGCAATACATTTTGTAAAACAAAGCGAAAGCACGAAAAAATTGCAAACGTGTGAACCCGACAACTAATGAAGAGGACAACATATGCGAGTCCCGAGACGATCTGAAATCCATCGTTAGATTCTACTTGCTCTTTCAAGCGATTTCTGCCGTACTGCAATCACTGACTAATACCAGAATATGCCTAAGATACCTAGAGTGAGCAAGCATTGTTTTTCTTTCTACAAAACTAGTAAACTGATAAAGTGCTAAATTTAAGTTGTCCTTTTTCTTCCTGAGATGTCTTTCTGTAACCAAACCATTCCAGTCTTTGTAACATTTTAATTACTTCATCTTTCACTACTGCATAAATCAATAACATGTTAAAATATACAGTTTAGAACTATAAATCTTAAAATAGGTCACTCTGGTCAAATAGACATTTTAGACACTTGAAAAGCATTTTCATACATTTATAATTTACACAAAGTGTCAGATATTTGAATATATTTAGCTAATTCCTACACACAAAAATAGGTATTTAATCTAAAATCATACATTTGATACAAATGATACATTCGCAGTAGTTCTATTTAAACTGTAATTATCAATCTCGTTGTAGATATTAACAAAATACGTTCCATCTATACTTAACTCATAGATATGAGGCAGCTGTTTAAATGGCAAACAGGACGCCTGCATCCTGCAAAATCTTCGAACCAGATTTTATTTAATGACTCATTATGACGAGATATAAAGCACAGAAAGTTGTAACTATGTGCAATATTGACAAAGATAAAACTACCTACGTATGTTTTCTTCTTGTATGTTTGTTACATATGGGTAGCAGCTATAATGTTCAGCCACAAAAGTAAGGGAAATCTTCGAATAAAGGCTATAACTCACACAAACAAGCAAAAAGCAACACAAATCGCATAGGAATGAACTCACAAATATAGGATCCTGGACTCGCTATTGCAAGTACTTTCTATGTAAAACATTTTATTGGGGGATATATTTGCTGTTTGAAATTATTTAACAACCACTGCAGATTTCTTTGGATTCCGTACAAGGAGATACTTAGTTTATCACTCACATACTCATACTACCAGTGCTTCTTTCGCTAAAAATACATTAAGTGCTGAATTCTAAAAGCTTTACCAAAAATACGCGATTCTTAGCAATTCGCAATATTCAATAAAAGTTACTCTATTAATAGATATTAATTTGCATTTAAGTATTTATAGTTGCATTTAAATGAAACATTAGATTAGCCGCGATAATAAAGGTATAAAAGAATGTGCCGGAGACATTTTACATCGAATTTACCTAAAGTTGTGAGAAATTAGAAATGCATGACGGAATATATTCAGAAACGTTAAGCCCACAAAGAAAGTAGTCAAATAAATTGTCGTTTTGTCTATTTTTATGGTGATTCAAAACTTAAAAATATCTTTAGAAACGGGAAGAAAACAGAAAACTTACTGGAAATGAAATTATATATATTGCCATATATTGATTATCTGTTTACAATACAGTATTAAAAAGATTTTGGAGAGCATAATTTGTGGGGATTAACTTAAATGAGACAAGTAATAAAATTTGAATTTCATCATGCGGCTTGCGGAAACAAATATTTTTCAAAATGCAAATGGCTATATTAAACAAATAAATAAAACTAGAGAACAAAAAATGGTATTAAACAGATAACAAAATAAAATCAGCAATAGTAATCTAACAGTTATCAAAATTGCATATTAAAATTTCTCTCAAAGGAAATGAATGAAAGAGATTTTTACTACACATAAAAATACTAAATTAAGTAATAATATAATTGTATACCATCATATTCAAAGACTGTCTTAAATGTGAACTGTAGAGAATATCAAACAAGTGCAACAACACAAAATGCAAGAGAACACAAGAGAAATATAAGAAGTGAACTAAAAACACCAGAGCTTTCCTATTTTTATTTTCAGTTACACATAATTTAATAAAAATAAAAACATTTTACTCCATTTTCAAGGCTGGTTTATTAAACATTTTTAGAGGAACATTAAGGTAATAAAAATACCAGACGTTTGTTAAAGTTCCTTATAAGCCTGGTCTTTATATTTTTAAACATGTTTAACACGAAAAAAATAATAAAAATAATAAAGAAAGAAAGAAACCCAGGCGCCTTATATTCGTAATATGCTCTTTATCTCATTAACTTTTAAATATGATATGTGAAAACCTTATTTTTCTACATACTATATGTCAGCAAAGATAAATGTTTGCAGAAATTTGTACATTACATATTTAGTTGTATTTTTTAGCTGCAAACGGGTTACGGGATATTCAAGAGATGTGAAAAAGAAGAGGTTGCCACATGCTGAATTTGAAATTCCACTTTTTACACAACACTGATAACAATAAATGGTTATTCAGTGCTTTAAAAAATATAATGAAGTATTGGAAAACTTAAACCAATAGCAATGACACTTTTTAAAATACACGATTTATGTCAAATATAATTTATATACTCAAAACATTGCTAGTTTCAACTATTTGTTCATTTGTCTTACAAGTAGCTGTCTATTCTTTGTGGTATATCGTACAGCATAAAACAGAGTTGTATCACAATTAAGAAACATTCATAGTTGCAGAATTTCTTTTGTGGGAAATTCAATATGCAAGTTTTATCAAGTTAATATTTCAAGCTAATGACGTTTAAGAAAAATTGCTAACACAGATCTGAGAAAAATAGTAATAAATAAAGCTGTACAAGTGACTTTCCAACGGTAGCTTGGAGAGAGGGAATTTTCCCGAAAATCTTCGTGTTGCAACATTTAAACACTTTTTATTCATCCTGCTTTTTGTGCTTGAGTTGTGCGCTCACATACATGGTCCGTTTTTATAATGTGTTTATTTGGGTTCAGTAGACTTCAAATTATGCATTTACAATGAAATATTGGTACTTAAATATATTATTTACCACAGGCAAGTCATATAAAAATCCAATGTTTTGGGACAACAATTCACGATACCAAATTTCAGGTGTAATGTGTGAATAATATTTCCTTTGACATCGCCAGGAACCTGAAAAGGAAAAGGAAAATTAATTTATATAAAACTTTGAATCATCTTTGGATGTTATAAATAATTTAATATTTAATTTACCATTATTGTTTGTCTGAACATTATTTATATTAACGAATATACCATGCAAAGAAAATAATTATGTAAGACCTATAATTAACATTGTACATATATTTTATATCAATCAACAAATCAACCCATGGTGTAATAGCCCTAGTGGGCGAAAGCCTGCCAAACCGACTCCGGCCTCACGTCCATATACGCAAGGTAGAGGGCGATCATCCAACAGATACGGGTGGAGATGTGGTCAACATTTCGGCAACCCCAGCCGGAAAGTTGGCTTACGTAACCAGGGCCATAGCGTAGCTCCTCAATTTCCTCACAATGCTGAATCCTATACTCGGGACTTAAACTCCGCACTCTCCAGGTATGGTATCCATCCCTGGCACATTCCGTGTCAGAGAACCAAAGCAGGGCGCCTTAGACCACTACGCCCCTACCCAGGACTCCAGTTTACATATCTGTGCGTATTATACAATAAGCGATATTTTTTAAACTACTGAATATAATAAAAACAATTAATCATAATATTTGTGCACATAAACTGTCAAAATAACCACTATGGCTTCCAAGCCCACATTAAAACAGTTTTTATGACGAAGGCTTAGCATTATGGCAAGTAGATGCAGAATATAAAGAACCATACAGCTTGAAAACTTCCTGTTGTTTATAGAACGCAATTAAATTTTTATTCAGTGCATTTGGAGAAGCCTTTACAATTCCAATTCCACAAAGACAAAGAATGCATTTACCATATTTTTGAGAATGTATTCCATCCGCCTCGAAATTTTGTGATGGATTTATAAGAGCACTTTTAATGGTTGTCATGTTTGTCCCGCATTTCAAGCGGGAGATATAAAGGATTTTTAGACATTCATACGGAAAGCACTGTTTTGTGTCTAGCTTTTACTCATTCTAATCGTGTTGTTATGAACATGGATGATTGTTCACTTAAACGCATAATTATCAATTCTGTAGAAAGGTACTTTCAAGAAATGTGCAAATTACGCTAAGTGTGTGTATGTGTGTCTCATCGAATCTGAGGTAGAAATACCGCATTTTAAAAAATGGGAATAAATGTCTAACATATTTCGTGATGATTTAACAAAAAGATATACTAGAATAAACTGTTAATATAATAAATTGATTGATACTTGTCAGCTAATAATAACTTTCTCTACATACGAAACTATTGTGCTCATTAGTTTAAAAATGTCCTCCCGAGAGTACCATGTGAGCGATTCGACAGCCTGCAGGGTCAGTCCCATTAACTATTAGTTTAGATTCAATTAAATATATTGTTTTAGGGCGAAGAGAATATTTTGGTGCACAAATCTTGTTGATAATAGCTCGGTTGAGGTTGAACGATCTCTATCTATCTCAAGTGATTAAGAAAGGTAATGACATTTGAATTCAATGTAACATTATTTGGCATACAATTTAATAACAAACTGACTGTTTACTGTATTTACTATATGTGTTTACCAGGATAATTTTACCGAACAACGTGTGTTTACTGTGGACATTTGCCCATACATTATTTTTGTACCAAATTCCTGATTACACAATTTCTAGGAAATATACATAGAATTTATTATTGCAATAAAATTCAGAAAAACTGGGCACATGTTACACAGAAGAAACGCATCCACTAGTTCTAACAAGGAAACTATCCTTATGCTCACACCTTGAGGATTTCTTGAGGGTTTGATGGCATCATCTCTGCCTCTGTGGGGCCTGTGTGAAAAAAATCGAGCGAAAAGTATAGCTGGAAGTACCCGAAAATGAGTTCTGAATACGTAGGAACATACAGGCATAATAACACAGCATTGTATGGGAGGGATTGTTTACCTACAGTACGCGCAAGATAAGAAGAGCGCTGGATTTACGGTGTGGTGCGGACAGAGGGAAAGAAGCGAGAGCTAACACTCTTTTGTTTCTGCAGTGTGGTCAACATTGAGAAGCATAGTTGAGCAAAATAGTGTGTAAGATAAGTGAAGATATCACAAGTAACGTTGCATCCTCTGAAAACATTCTTTAGTTTTGCCCACACCAGCTCAATTGCAGTCAGATCACAGTTATACGGAGGTAGACAAATAATAATGTATCCCCTTTCGAGAGCCATAACGTCCACAAATGTTCATACAAATATAAATCATTTTCAAGTGAATGCTGATGTACATTACCACCACACTCGTAACAAGGATTAACTGGCAATTCAAACGAGTTTTTATGAAGCAAGCTTTAACTACAAAGGGATAATGTTACATAATATATTTCCAAATTCATTTAAACAAGCTACATCATAAAAACACTTTAAGAATAAGGTTAAGACATTTTTGCATGCATATTGTTTTTATACGGTTAATGAATTTTTAGAACTATAACCATGTAAATGAGCCCTGGGAGCATAGTACATTCATAAATCTCTAATATTCATATTATGGCATTTCTTGTAGTAAATTAGTCTATGTAAATACCACATGAAGCCATAGAAAAGCTGCGTTCTATGTTTATTGTATGTAATCAATTTGACTTTATGTATAGGTATAATGTATTTATACATTGTGACGTGTCTCATAACAGGTATATGTTGCCAAGGACGAAATAAAATTCTAATTATAACATAGGATTGTTGTAAACTGGTTAGCTAATTAACCTCGAAATTTCTCAAAACGAAATATGGCGGACATGATAAAGCTTAGCGTATTAGCCACTAGATGTAAGTGTATAGTGCATTTCAAATTTCAAAGTTGTCATCTATGTTGACGGAATTAAACGAAACTTACCGAATGAGGACTTGGAGCCCGATCGATCTTCTTATCTCGCGCATATAGTAAGTACCTCTGACGGATGGTGGACTACAAATGGCATACGTAAGGAGCGCCGTCCCGCATACGTGCCACAGAGGTGTTCAGGGATGTCCAGCAGCTACTTGCATATAATCGCATGCGGCACTTTCCAGGCTTCAGTTTTGGGCGTTGTGGTTCTACTCCGCAGCAGATTTTGTTATCTCTATTTTGGTTTTCTTTGGCGCACATGGTTTCTCGTATATAGCAGGCATTATACCATCAAATTTTCAGGTGCATAACGGTGTGAGTACAGTGATAGTTCCCTTGTAAGTTAGGAAAATTAAGCGAGCATAGGGACTGTTATGGAAAGAAGTTCAGCTGTCTCAAAGTACAATGTATTTTTATGTCAGTAAATGACTTTTAGGTCGCTCTTCTGATTTAAAATTATGTATTATATACGAGAACAGTTAAATGCTTAAGGCAAAATGTCTGCAACTAGTTTTCTTACCCACGACAATTTAGAGGGTATCTGGCGTGAATATTCCAACCAGCACAGAAATTTGCGGACTGCTTAGCATGTGTTTAACAGGTGCCGGCATGGTATAATCACAAAGGCGTATCGCTTTGAGCAACTCGAAATATAAGTATAATATATTTGGAGTATTCTTCATAGTTAATATCATCTAGGGGAAAAATGGCGTCCCAGTCCATTACTGTACAAACAACTATAACAGTGATGTGGAAAAGCTGTGTGTCACTGAAGATAAACATGCTATTATTATATTGTCTGAAGAAAACAAAAATAAAACAAAACACATTAGTGAAGGTAGGATGCCAATAATTGCATAAAATCTCTTAATATAATTTACTGCAAAACTAAACTGAAGTAGTCTAGTAAACCAGCAATATATTCCAGACTTTTTTTTATTAAAAAGAGCAGTAAAGAAACATTGACAATATTTTGTGTCATTAGAATATTTTCTGCCATTTATTTTTCAAATTAGAGGCAGTAATATACTGCGAACTTGTGAGTATATTATCCGAGTTATAAATTACATATTTTTTGTTTTTGTTATCTAACCAAGATTATTCTTTTTTTAAATTACGTCCCCCAATATTAAGTTATATCGGACGATGAATGAAATGGGCGATATGGTGCTCACGTAAGCCCAGGGTCCACAGAGTTTAGAGTTACCTGACATTCATCTTTCAGGATAAGGGAAAACGCCGAAAAAACCCTTATCCAGACAACTCACCCTCACTGAGATTCGAACTCGGGACCTCTTGAACGTGAGGCATACACGCTACTATATATGCTACAGAGGCGGGCAATCAAATCAACATCGTTGACGAAATATGGGCAATATATGCAAATGTTTAAAACACTACTATAAATAAGTTAAATGATTATGTTCGTAAATCGAAATTAAAGACACTTCGCACAATTTAAAACATAAATAATGCCTACAAGCTACTTCTGCATCTGCAATTAGAACATTTATCAGAACGTACAATAATTTGTTTCTAATTTTGGGGTAGGCTGACAAGCTGACCAAGGCGAATAGCTCCTCTATTTACGAGGGTGGGTCAAAAAGTAATGCTTCCTATTTTTTTCCTTAAATAAGTAAGTTATGTGAAAACTTTGAATTTGGCGCAATTCTTCAAACCTTCTTCTCCAATCCCCTGTAGTAGTAACTTCCTAAGTCAATAGGTGGCAGCACTGCATCCTCCTGCAAAATGGCTGACATCGACATTCGTATTAGACAGAGTTCTGTGATTGAATGTTTGACTGCGGAAGGTGAAACGCCAATTCGCATTCACGAAAGTCTAAAAAATGTGTATGGTGATGCAACGGTGGATGTCAGCACTGTTAGGCGATGGGTTCGTCGCTGTAACGAAGCTGAAGGGTAAACACCATTGGCAGATGAAAAGCGAAGCGGCAGGCCAGTGACTGCAGTGACTTCATGCAACATTCAGCGAGTCGATGACATCATTCGTGGTGATCACCGGGTAACAGGTGAATTGTGTCGCATTACCTCCCTCAGTAAGGGCAGTGTGATGATTATTCAACAAGTGGGTTACTCAAAAGTTTTTTAACGTTGGGTATCAAGAATGTCAACCGCACAAAGCAAAGAAACAAGAAAAACAATAGCCTCCGAACACTTGCAGCGCTTCTATTTGGAGGGAGAGGAGTTCCTGGAAAAAATTGTTACTGGAGTCGAAACGTGGGTTCATTTTTTTTGAACCTGAATCAAAGAGGCAGTCAATGGAATGGCATCACACAACGTCATTGAAGAAAATATATTCAAAACTCAGCGGTCGGCAGGGAAAGTTATGGCGTCAGTATTTTGGGATGCAGAGGGCGAGTTAATGATTAATTTTTTTTTGGAGCAGGGGTGCAGAATAAATTCTGTCCAATACGTCAGAACTCTCAAAAAGCTGAAAGCACGTCTTCGCCGAGTTCGCCCAACGAAAACTATGACGGATGTTCTTCTTTTGCATGACAATGCAAGACCACACACCAGCCGTTACACCACTGCAGAAATTGAGAAATTGGGATGGAAAGTCTTACCTCACCCTCCATACAGCCCTGACCTGGCACCATCAGACTTCCATCTGTTCGGGCCACTAAAGAAAGCTCATCGTGGGATTCATTTTGAAGATAAGGAGGCTGTGAAAATGTCCGCGTGTCAATGGCTTAGGAAGCAAGACTGTGTGTTTTACCACACTGGAATATATGCCTTAGTTAAAAGGTGGACCAAAACTGTGGAAAAGGACGGAGATTATATTGAATAATGACAAATTAATCGTCAATGTTGTAGTTTTCAAGCTATGTAAATTGGATTCAATTTTCTTGGCAGTTGAGAGAGAGAGAGAGAGAGAGAGAGAGAGAGAGAGAGAGAGAGAGAGAGAGAGAGAGAGAGAGAGAGAGAGAGAGAGAGAGAGAGAGAGAGAGAGAGAGAGAGAGAGAGAGAGAGAGAGAGAGAGAGAGAGAGAGAGAGAGAGAGAGAGAGAGAGAGAGAGAGAGAGAGAGAGAGAGAGAGAGAGAGAGAGAGAGAGAGAGAGAGAGAGAGAGAGAGAGAGAGAGAGAGGAGAGAGAGAGAGAGAGAGAGAGAGAGAGAGAGAGAGAGAGAGAGAATAGGAGACATTACTTTTTGACCCACCTTCGTAATTCATCACATGATTTTTATGCAGATAAATTGCTTTAAATCTTCAAAGCTCTACTAATTCTCTGACTTCTAACAAATTTATTTCTACTTATTTCTTACTTATTATGTATCTGGTATGAAAGTTACAATCACTCAATTCTTTAATATTCTGTATAAAACAGCGAGCGGAACAATTATAACGGTCTTCCCAATAAATTATTCGGTGTACAAAGCACGACTAGACACTATTGCAATCTATGCAGGCTATTTCAGCAGGACAAAGAAACCTTGTCTTCACTTTTTATTTTGTTTGTAATCAACACAAAACTACGAAAAGCTGAAGAATGAAATGTAATTTACGTGTTTTTATCTTCCGTTTCTGCATTAAGTGCCACAAGTGTCTGGATTCGCCGCATTATGTTATAGTTTGGTTTCTCAAATATTAATTTTCGCCTAAACTACAGGTCTAAACTCTTTGCTCGACAGTGGCTGAATAATTTACCACAAAGGCACCTTATAGAGCTGTTACCAGTATCAATGGTATCTCTGAACAGTAGTTCATATCTTCGATGCAAAGGCCCTTACCGACATTGCGCATCGTTCTTAATATTGGATGTTTGCAAACATTTATGAAGTTAAGTTGTTAGTACTGTTTATGAAATGTTTTATTTAATTAACTTTGTACTCCTCTTGTGAGCTGTTGTTCTTCCTTCACCATTTTCTGTATATTTTAAACGTCTTTTGACAAACACTATTTCAGAACGCTTTAAAACAACAATAAGACATTCCAATAGCACAGAAACAAATTTCAGGATTAGTTAGATGATGTATATAACAAGAATGCTGTTTAGGAGCATAAAAATAATAATATGAAGCAAATTAATTGTCCTTTCACACTGGTCGTGTGTAGGCTAAAGTATGGAAATCAATGCCATAGCCAAGATTTGGCATTGAATTTTTCAGCCTGACTCTACCTTTCAATACAATATGAAACAAATTGATAATACCAGGTTTGTTTCAAATCCAAACTTTGGAGTTCTTTAAAATGCAAGTGACTGAACTTTTAAAAATAAGTGGCTGAATTACAATGAACATTAACAGTCTATGCTTAGCAGCCATTATTTTAATTTCAATCAAAGCACTATTTTTTAATGATGTGCTCAAAACCAATTATTAGGGATATTATTTTAAATACGAATGCTATTAATAGATATAATTATGTTATTAAGACAGGTTTTCAATACATTTATAACGCATAAAAAACTAAAAAGGGGATATTTTAAAATTTGTAATGATTTATTTATACATAGAATAATCCTATATATATACCCTGGAGGTATTTATATGCAATAATAAGAATAATTAATATGTATAATTAACATTTAAAGAACTTTACAGAGTATCAAAAGTTGACATCAACAATTATTAACAAAATATTTTATGGAAATTAATTGTTCTTTCACACTAGCCGTGTGTAGGACGCACTATGAAAGAGTAGAGCCAGACTGAAAAATTTAATGCCATAGCCGGGATTTGAACCACGGATCTTCTGGTTTCCGTCTAGCCGCTCTAACCAATTGAGCTACTATGACCAAAGTGCCAATTATATTATATTTTCCAACTGACTCTTGTTTTTCCCGGTAAACCATTAGGAGTTCTCATAAACACAGGAGACAAGTACCTTAATGGCGACTTACTATGCTGTAAGTACTTTAAGGCCCGGGCTTAAACCCGGGTGGTTCAAATCCCGGCTATGGCATTAAATGTTTCAGTCTGGCTCTACTCTTTCATAGTGCGTCCTACACACGGCTAGTGTGAAAGAACAATTAATTTCCATTAATTGACCTAATAGTGGTCCGAACTATAAAGCCCGGACCTTAAAGTACTTACAGCATAGTAAGTCGCCATTAAGTCGTATGAATTGTCTCATGTATTTATGAGAACTCCTAGTGGTTTACCGGAAAAAACAAGAGTCAGTTGGAGAATTTAATGTCATGTTGGCACGTTGGCGATAGTAGCTCAATTGGTTAGAGCGGCTGGATGAAAACCAGAAGATCCGTGGTTCAAATCCCGGCTATGGAATTATATTTTTCAGTCTGGCTCTACTCTTTCAAAACATTTTATACTTTTCTTTTTTATTTGGTTACATTTTTTTGAGAAAGTTCTCTGTACTCCCCTTTAATATCGTGTGTCCTCCAGTCAGAATGTGTAGGTATCACTGTAAATACTAACAAATACTCGTGTACAACTAAACTGATCTACTCTGCACCACGATGAGGATGCAAAGTTCGCACTTGATAGTTTTTAACCTGGATAATTTCTGATTCAGTGATATATACGAGTTAGTAACACTTAGGTTAACATTAAGTAGTAACACATTACATTTGCAAAATGCAGTATAATTTTAGTGTACTCTGTCACATAATAGCACACAGACCGAGGCAAACTAACAACATTAACCTCATAAAACAACACGCGGCGCATATTACTGTGAATAAATTACCAGAAATATTACATCGCACAGAAAGTGTATAATACAATTCCAAGAATAGCTAAATTTATATTGTGTATATAATTATTTCCACAATATTTAACGCGAGGAGTAAAATACAACACAATGTATATGTAAAATTGCTCTTATGACTCATATGGATGAAAATTTATTTCTAATTTATTTTCTGTTATGTGTGTTCTCATCAGATAATTATCCTATCCGTTAGAGACTCGACTTTTACACGGTTATTTGTGGCGATCTGTCCTCTAATTCAACTTTGGCCCTTTCGTGGTAGGCTTTTGTTTTTCATATAAATAAGATTTTAAATTGCATTATTTACACAGAAAAATTCTGAAGTTTATAATATGCACATCATACGGATATTAATTACTGATGTCATTTACGTGGTAATTCTGCTATTTCTGGTTAAGGAAAGTGGAGTAGAGGCAATGTTGCCATGCTTCCAATTAGCTTTCCTTGAATGTAGGGTTGTACTGTAATTGTGCGCTGCACAAGTCAATGAGCACCCTATTTGCTCGTTCTACGTTAACAGATGATAGGAGTTGTGTCAACATTGAACTGAGCTACACCCAAAGTAAACGAGATAATTAATATGATGTGCTTCTCAATTTAAATAATTTAGACCTTTAATAGTTACATGTAGCACTTTTGAAGACTCCGTTAGTAACTTGTTTGCACCAAAAGTTAGTGAAAACATTTCCAGCTACTTTTCATAATGGTTTTGCCAATTTCAACAGTTTATTTTTGAAATATTCAACCACCTCTAACTTGCTACCATTGTACATATAATTAAACTATCAAAGAGGAGTTAGTTATATATACTTAAATAAAAATTACACAATTAAGTAAGTAAAATAAATTGAGGTCCGGGTTCGATTTCCATGGGCGACCTTCCTGACTCATGGGTTTTTCCGTGGTTTTCCGGGTTGTCAGGCTAATTACATCCTCCAAATTTTCATCTCCATTATCATTTCACTTTATCTCTCATCTGGTGGTCTCAGGGTAGAAGTGTTGGCGGTACATGGCAGGATGAACCACTTCCTCCTCCTGTAGGTCAGTTGCCGGTCTCCGAATCGGCTGCTGGGACCACTTCCGAACCCCAGTAGGGAAGATGTCCATCCCGGCATACAGGGAGAGGTTTCCATCTAAGTAAAATGTTGGGGCCATGCCCTCTGCACTGACGTGGTTCCTTAAGACTGCCGCCCTCTGTCTCCTCTCATCCTACCTCCCGGGGATGCCCAACTTGGGGGCCTACGTACATAGATGAAAACTGGAGGCAGTGTCACACCCCTCCGTAGTAATCCTAATAAGCATCCTAAGTAAAAGAAATATGCCTGCCTCGGTAGCATAGGTGGTAGCATGTCTGCCTCACGTTCAAGAGGTCCCGAGTTTGAATCTCGGCCAGGGTGAGTTACCGGATAAGGCTTTTTCCGGGTTTTTCCCTTATCCTAAAAGACGAATGTCGGGTAGCTCTAAGCTCATGGACGCTGGGACCATTTGAGCATCATTTCACCCATTATATTGATCGTCCGATATGACTTCATTATATTGATCGTCCGATATGACTTAAAAAGTTAAAGGACGTAAATTACAAGAAAGGAGATTTACAATCTTTTAATTTCACTCTTGAAGACATTTTCAAGCTTAAAGTTAGAACTTGTGTGTATATATTTATACGTGTCATATCAGACACCAGTAAGTGCCGAGTATCCATGTTTCCTTTCACTTTTCTATGATAACCATACCATTCATGGGCATGTTTATGTAAAGTCAAAAAATTATTCTGGAATGAAGTAAACTCCTTTGAAAAGCCAGAAATATGGAAAAACTCCTGCCATTTCACTCAGTGTGGAACTGGATTAGCGCAGTAACAATGATTTATAAACTTTAGGATACTTAGCATTTACACTGTACAAACTCTGTTTCTCTCGTCATATTTTGCGTTTTGGTGACTCTTAAAATATGAATTACATTCGCAGTGCTCTTCCGTATGAACTGCTTAGCCAACAATCCCTTCTGCCAAAGCATAAACTAAGTAGGGAGGATAGGCTGGGAAGAAAGCCCTAATATTTTAATGTAAATACCTATTTAGTATATCTACTTAACAATACGCCTTAGCTCTGCATTAATATAGCACGTAGGTTTTCTGCTCTTTACGCAAACGTTTTTGTATTTCATTGAAATACACCAATTCCAGTATCACCATAGCAACATACATTGTTATAAAGCAGACCTGACACGCTTGTGCGGAAAGCATGCCGACCAAGCTCTCAGGATTCAGAAGTAAAGTTTAATTGATGATTGTCAAGTTATTTTTTCCTTTTTATGTTCTTTTGTTTCAAATTTTGTTTAAATTAAGAGATTTGTATTGTAATTGGAGCAAACCTCCCACTAAACGGCATCAAACAGGGTACCGCTGTGACCGAAACTATTCACATGCCTGTTGGAAGACCAAATAGGTAGCCTGAGCTGGAAATACAAATATGGAATCAACAATTCACCTCAGGTTGTAACTTAAACGAATTCTTACTGGACAAAATTCCGGCACACCAGCGGCGCCGTTATGACCCGGCAGTTAATAGCATCATTAAGCAACAAAAAATTTTGGTTGGTAATGTAATGTTAATGGAATTTAATTTTTGAAATATATTTTGGGAGAATAGTAAGAAGAAACATAGCCATAGTAAAAGTTTTTATCATGAAGTATATTCTAAGTATGAAGCACTGAATTTGAGGGGTCGCGTTGTAGCCGACTGGTTAGTCCCTCCACTCTCACCATAGCGGCCCAGGTTCGATCCCAGGCTTTGTGGTGGATAAAGCGGCGTAGGGGCGGTGCTCCATCTTCATCTTATGTATCATCAGTGTTTTTTTTATAGTAAGGGAAAAATCTTCTTAGATGCCGCTATGCGTGGCGAGTTGGATTCTTACCAACTAAAAATCCCTTACATAGCATACAATCTGGGACCGCAATAATGCATAACTTCAGCATGGAAGCATTTAATAAAAACCGCGCTTCCTTAAGTCAGCTCTTAATCCTTTAGAGTATACTTAATCTACCACCTTCCTTTCATCATTTTCCTTATTTTAAAGTATGTGCCTAGCTAACTGCTTCACTGTGTCCCGTGACTCCTTGTTCATCATCATAACGGTGCATAAGTTTTATGCTGACAATTCCACCTCCAATTTGTAGTTTACTTGCCATCTCTTTCCCTCCCATCGTGGGCAGTAGAAAAAAGTGTGCTATACCGAGTTGTGTTCGTTACAGTATGTACAGCTAGTGTTGTCATGCTTTCCCATTATATGGGCGTACTCTAAACCTTCCATGGCCGGTTAAAACTTGAACAAGAAAGTAATCAACATCCCGATGTGGACAGAGCAACCATATTCTCACATCTGGAATTAATTTCTTGATCCATTGTCCCACCAGTGTAGTCTCCACCGATCTCTTTTGCCACAATTTCTTTTCTAATCCTCTTTTTATATTACCTTAGTGGTAATCGTTCGATACACTTATGAGCTGCCTTTTTTCACCATTAACTCAATTGGGATGGCTCCTGCTAATACTTGCAGCGCCTTGTTTGATACCGTCCTATACGCGCACACTGTTCTCAACAATACCTTTCTCTGGACTCTCTCCAGTCATCAGTGTTACTGCCTGAGGTGCCGCATGTAGTAAAAGCAGGCGTTAAACACCACAAAAAAGGAAAGAAAAAAAAAACTCAATTTGAGTCTGAGGGCAGAAGTAATAGAATACAAGCTATTTTGTATGGTGACCATAGTCGCCAAAAGAGAAAATGAAGAGGACAATTCAGGTTTGTCAACGAACTATGGAGAGGAAGATACTACGGGTGACGCTCAGGACGGAATGCACATTGATGATGAGGAAGTTATCATGGCAGAGAGGCTCAAATTGAATTGGGGAGGGCACGCTGTAAGGATGTAAACAACAAATGGAGAGAATAGAGAACCAGATGTCCTGGACTTCAAGCAGAAAGTTGAATCTGTCATCGAGGCGTGCAAGAAACAGAGGAATGTGAAAAGAACTCTTGAGATTAATGTAAAAAATGTGGTGTAGAAGAGACAGGACCGACTGATGTGAAAAATATCTCAAAAGTTTTAGTGCAAAATAGTGTTAACGTTAATTTACAATTATATATTATGTAGAAGACTGAAATGTAGTGCTCAAGATTAGCTCCCCCAATAAGTCTTTTTGAACTACACTGTCAACCGATAAGAGGACTAGGCCTTAGTCTAGGATGTGGGATGACTCAGGGTAAAATAGATAATAAATTACATTTTGTTATTTTATTGTTTTTTAAAAAGAAATTGATTTCGTGTTAAGAGTATGAAAATATACGGTTTATTCAAGTATGAGAATTAAGTTTATATATTAGGAATAGAAATGTTTTCAAAATGAGACCGCTTACTAAATATTTGCATCAAAATAAATAAAAGAACAACACAATATAACAAATAATGACTTCAGCATAATTTAAAGCACGCAGGAATAAAATAAAATGGAGAAACTCATCTGAAATATCATCATGAGGCGCGTTATACTGAGTAAAATCTGCCCCCATGGAAACCAAGAGTGTCATCAAATGAATGTTGCCAATGTAATTGTAAATAATTATGTGGCAACCTACCTAGGTGTTCTTCTGGACATGCGTCTTACCTGGAAGGAGCACATAACTGCTGTGGCAAATAAAGTCTGCAGAAGGATGGCTATGTTGTATCCTTTATACAACCGTAAGTCACCAATGGCTGCTATTCGAAACAAATTATTACTGTAAAACAGGTATTAAGGCCGGTATTTACTTATGCCTGCCAAGTCTGAGGAGCAAAAACCACCTCTCCAAACTCCAAGTCCTACAAAACCGTTACCTTCCGATTGCAGTTGCAGCCGACTGGTATATACCTAAAATAATTGACTACATCCTACACCTATCACATAGTTTCTATTCAAAACTCCCAAGAAGTTTCAACAACTTCATCCGTGGACTTGGAGAACATGATCTCGACCTTGGAGAGAGACATAAGAAACCCAGACTTGCGCTAGGACCTTCTTAAAAATCATAAATCTTCATCATATTGTCATATATAACATCTACATTTTTACCTTAACATCTTCTCTAAATCTCTAAATTAATCACCACCACCAACCCACCATCATTAATAAAACATACCTTCTCAAAGCCAGTTAGGGATCTAATCGCGGCATGAAAATAGTTGAAGGGCCCTCCTTCAGCGATCCTATGACTGTGTAAATAATTTGCCAAATGCATACAACAGTGTACATTCAGTTTTAAGAGCTTTGAAGAAATATAATCTGTAATATCCCCTCACGTTTTTGTAGACCACAACCGTGAATGCTTGATTTGTCACATGATGGCAAGGAACATGGAGCTCACGAAGGAGGAGGATGGACCATGAAGCACCCCCTTAAGGCAGCAGAAACGCCAAGTGTTTAATACCAACCTCCCGGATGAATCCTAAAATGCGAACAGACCTGAAAGGCAGCCTGTGCTGAATAAAGGAGGGAATTACTGATTATTCCACGTGCAGTGTTTTGTAAGAGCAAATTTCACCACCTTGCTGCAGAGCAACAACACTCGTCTGTTCCTGCAAATCGATATAGAATGGCAAGGAAATAACAATCTGGAACATTCCTGGTAGATATGTATAATCCACCAGAGTACTGATCTACCACCTATGGGGAAAAACACATAGCCAGGGTAATTGAATCTATGACCTTATAAATGTAAACCACAGGATTACCGCTCGCTCCCAAGGTGGGTTGCTTTTAACTGAGAATTGCTTCAGTACTTAGTAAAAGGAAAGTTAGGAAATTCGGAAACCAGAAATAAACGTAAGAATTCATTAACCAAATGACCAAGCCGCTGCTAAGTGCTGATCTGTTTCCCTTTACATAGAATAAGATAATGTGTTTTTGATAGATCATAGACACCTTTAAGCTTGATATTACGTTGTTTTCATCACCTGCAACATGAGCTAAGGTTGCGTTGATTTAAATTAAGGAGATGTGACAATAAAGTCAGTTGTTATATGTGTTAACTAAAATAGTGTGGCGTTGAGGACTAGCAATGAAGTGTACATTTTAACACCCATTTTCAGCCTGTACGCATTTATCAGTGTTAAGCAAAACATATACATTAAAAGAGCTGTGTTTACTGCCGGACATTGGGTAATTAGTTGATGACATTACATGGAATCCTGCATTTTTGTTACTGCCTGCTGTTGCATTTGTTGATATTTGCCGCTGTGTATTGTTTGGAAATGTCCAGCAAGAGATTTATTGAATTTGGACTTTGGGTTATGTGACAATGCATAACAGCACTTTCCATTGCGACGTATGTCAGTATATCTTTAGATCAAATCAGAATGGACCTTGAATTGACTGATTTTGTTTTATTTTTCAATGATGTCCCTCTCCTACCGGTTTACGTGTATAGTATTAATTTACTTAATAAACTACTTATTATAAAGACTTATAATTAGACTCTATGTGACTTCTTTAGCATTCAGAAAATAATTTATAGCACGCTTTTTTACACTAACCTTTTGCTTAAACCACGTAGTTCTCAAATGCATGTTACAGTCATATGCTAAGTATATTTTTTATTCATTGCAGTAGTTCAGTCTCGTGACTTTAAGCAGCTTAATTATTTTTGCCAATTTTATTTTGGACAATGATCTGTTCCAAAGCTAACTCTATGTCAGTTGCGTTGGTCACACCATCGTTTCTTGGTCATCGTACGTCTCTTGTTCCCTTAGGTTTATAATACATTGCTAGCCTAGGTAATCTACAGGATGACATTCTCGTTACATGTTCTTTCCATTGCTTCTGGTAGTTACATATTTAATCAACTATATTTTCAACTCCCAATGGTATTCTCTTATAGTATTCCCCACCAAATAGCACCTAAAGTACATTTGTGTTACTTCTAACCGTCTTTTATCTTGACTTCTGAACGTCCAGGTTTCACTCCCATATTTTAAGGTTAGCTTAGATACTACAGCCTCCGTTTTATTTCCGTTCTCTTCCCTAGTATTTCTTAACACTTCCATTCAGTTTGTTATATTTTACTATATTCGTTTCCAAATCTTTATTAATTATTTCCGTACTTATCTGATATCCCATATAGGTATAAGTGGATATCTACAGAGTGTCCCAAATTAATGTATACAACTTTTATCTTTCCGCAACGAAATGAGACAGAAATACAATTTTTGTTGTGTTTTATTTCTTAAGCCCGTATATATTCAAAATGCCGCAGTGCACTTTTTGTTGTGGTTTAATTCTTATGCCTGTATATGTTCAAAATGACCACCTCCTGCCACAGTATACTCCCAACAGCGACGCTGGACAGAGCGATACACGTTTTGGATTATTGCTACTGGAATATCATTAATTGCATGTTCAATTTCATCTCTCAGTTCCTCCAGTTTTTGTGGTATTGTGGCGTACTCTATATCCTTACAGTTCCCCAAAGAAAGAAGTCTAGAGAGGTAAAATCAGGAGCTCCTGGCGGGAACTGCGTAGTTGCTCCTCTTCGTCCTATCCATCTCTGATTTAATGTGCGATCGAGAAAATTTCTCACATTGACATGAAAGTGAGCCACGTCTTGTTGGAATTAAACCTCATTTTAATTCTCAACGAGATGTTCTATACGTGGAACCATAATTTCCAGCATTTCCTGTTAAGTTTGACCCGTGAAAGTCCCTTGGAAGACAAATCACATCATACAGTTACTCCTAGAAGATTGACGGTCTTTTTTGAATTATGTGTGGGTTTTGGTTAGCCAAGTACACACAATTATGTTGATTAATTGTGTCCTTAAGTTTGAATATGGCTTCATCTGACCAAACAATTGAGTCTGGAAGATCTTCCTGTTCGTCATACTTCTGCAGGAACCACTCTCAAAATGGCAGTCGCCTATCTGGATCGTCCTCATTTAGTGCGTGAAGAAGTCTTGGAATGTAAGGCTTCCATTTTTGGCCCCGCAAAATTCGATGAACACTGCTTTTCTTGATACCAAGCTCACAAGAACATTGCCTCACTGACTCCTTTGGGAATTGTTAAAAAACCTGATGACTGCAACAGCACTCGTTATCAGTGGAACTTCCATTGTCTTCATACTTATCTCGAATTCTTATTATTGTCGCCCTTGTTGGTGGTGGTGTCCCAAATTCAACCATCCAACGTCGTTGCACTTCCACAACATTCTCCACTTTCCGTATCCACTTACGTTTCTCGAATGATAATCACGCCCGCCATTGTTGTTTATAAACACGTGAGGATCTATAAACGTGATGCTATGCTTTACCAATGCCTTGTGGATCATGCATAGCAAAAGATGAATTTCTGTCTCATTTCGCTGCGGAGAAATAACAGTTAAACAAGTGTATTCATCAATTTGGGACAATCTGTATTCTATTATTTTTTGTTCCATTTATACCCCGCCTTTGACTGCAGTGATCATATCGGTGGCCGTTCTCCTTTGGAAAACATCGATGGTGTTAACTCGTAATCGTTGAGTTGTGTCATGAGATCACGCACACAATCACAATCTCATTCATACTTCCAGACTCTGGGGAAAATGGGGAATCATCTTGGTTGGAGAAAAATCTCCACACCCAGCAGGGAATCAAATCGGGACCCCTAGCACGGCAGGCATGTGCTCTACCGACTGAGCTATGGTGCCAGTTGTCTATTACAATTACTCATCTTCTATTTTTCTCATACACAGTCATGATTTAGCTTCCTGGGAATATATTTTCACATCGTATTCTTTTATTATTGTATTCTAAATGTTCGCCCACCTTTGTAAATTATCTTCAGAATTTGCTAGGAATATCTGAACATCCACGAAAAAGTTTCTTTTTATTTGCCTCTCTTAGTTTAGGCGGATTCCTTTCGGGTCTTTCATGCTATTCATATACATTACAAATAGCAGAGGTATAATTCACGTCCTTGTCTTAATCCTTTATTTATTTGGAGTGTATTTATTTTCCTGCACAGCCCTTACCATTTATAGATATTTTAGTGTTGTACAAAGATTTAATGGTATTTACTAAGTTGTGTTCTATTGTGTAATCTATAATATGTCCCATAGTTTTGCCCTGGTCATATGGTTTCCCATAATCCAAAAACAATAAGTATAATGGTTCACTGAATTATATTTGCTTCCGCTGAAAATGAGGCAATTGCTCAGCTCCCACCAAAGTGGCCCTGGTTCAATTCCAGCTTCATATGCTGCTTATGAAGCTTAAGCAATTTGGGTTTTCTTTAATTTTTCGCAGTTAGTTAATTAATGAGAAATACTATCAAAATTTATTTCTTAGAAAACAAACTCACATGCATTTCCTAATGTATTAAACATTAATAGATTAACTGCCTGATAGATTAAGATTTTGTATAAACACTTTCGTGATATTTGTATTTGATACGCAATCTCGTAAGCAGTTTCTCCTTAGGGCCGTTTCTCCTTGCCCACTTTAAAGTTTCCTCGCGTATTTGGAAACACAAATGTTCCTCAACCAGCGGAGAAGAGGTTTACGGAATAGAATTTGTGTTAGGGCGCTACCAATTTTTGAACATTTACTTAAGAGCATACACACCTATTGATTAAGAAACATCCAATTAAGAAAAAAATTGAATCACATGGGTCGGGTGTTAAAATTTATAAAAAAAATAATACATATATAAAACTAAAGACGTTACAGATTGCTACCAATAAGAATCATATCTATGTCTAAAATGAATGGTAATAAACGATATTAAAGAAGCTATAGATTGGATTCAATAAGAATCAGACATAGACCCAAAATGACTATGATTCAGTCATGCACACAAAAACGTTTAATTAATATCACAGTTCTGCATGAACTAAAACACTTTCATTCTATATAGCCCAAGTAATTACTTGTGTCTTTTGATTAATAACCTTGAAACCTTAAGACCAACTGACCTATGCAAGCAAATTATGTTTGTACTAGAGTGTCTTCTATACAGCTGGAGTAGAACTTAAAAGTTACAGGGCTTCAATAACAATCTGGCAATTTGTGCATTGTTCTAAAACTAATGGTACGGTTTAAATATTATCTACTAAAGAATTTAGCCGTTTTACTTTATTTATTAGTTTAGAATTAACTTTGTATATTTATACACAAAACTGACATAAAAATTATAAGTTATTTATGCTGCTAATATTTTTATGAAGGTTGGAAGGATTTATAAGGACTTGTATTTTTCCCGCATTTTTGAGAAAGAACTAACGTTAAATTAATATAAGCTGACCTAGCAACATCACATATGAGAACTTTTAAAATTCACTTCAAACATTAAACCGCCTATAAATTTTATATTTGGGATAGGATAATTAAAAGCTTCACAGCTTAAGGCAAACAATGCGATATACAAATCACTGAGAAGGTGTCTGCTGTTCTCTTGTTCAACGTATAGCCATCCCAGACAGAACATTTTGCAGATAATTCTTGGAATATTAGGTATTTCTTGCAAGATGGCATCTTTCAATTGCAGTGGGTCTGTTGGATGTGTTTTTCAAGGTAACCCCACAACCGGAAGTTTGTTAGATTTGAGATATAGAGTTCGCTGATGTTATGGTGATAATGATGTATATACGATGTACGTCCAGAAAGTAAGCTCTGTTTGGTAATAAAATTAAAGTGTGTATAGATACAGAAAAATTATTTATTGCAAAAAAATTCTACAACTCTTAAACTACTTTTCCACATAACTGCCGAAATTTTGCAGGCATTTGTCATAGCGAGCCACAGGTTTTTGTATACCTTCTTCATAGAAGTTTGCCGCCTGTGTCTTCAACTAGTTGGAAACATTTTCTTTCAGCTCTTCGTCATTGTTGAAGTCTTGACCGCCAAGTAAAGATTTGAGATGCAAAAACAGATGAATGTCGCTAGGAGTGAGGTCAGGGCTGTACGGGGGATGGTCAAACACGTCCCAGCCAAATCCCTGTAGGAAGTTTTTCGTAGCATTTGCAGTGTGTAGTCGTGCGTTGTCGTGAAAAAACACAACACCTTTTGACAGCATTCCTCGGCACTTATTCTGTATTGCGCAGCGCAATTTCTAAGTGTCTCGCAATAAACATCTGCTTTCATTGTTTGACCACGCGGTAGAAATCAATGAGTAAGATGCTTTTCCTGTCCCAGAACACTGTGCACATCATTTTTCGAGGTGTCAAGATTTGTTTCGGCATAAACTTTGCTGGGGATGAGGTGTGCCTCCATTCCATTGATTGACGCTTACTTTCAGGGGTGTCGTAAGAAACCCGTTTCATCTCCTGTGACTATGTCAGAAATTCTTCGCCGCCTTCAATATAACGGGCCAAAAACTGAAGTGCACGTTTTGTTTTGAGTTGCTCAGTAAGAATCTTTGGCACCCAACACGAGCAAAGTTTACGAAATTTCAGTTTTTCGGTAACAATTTCATGAACTAGTGATCGTGAGATTTGGGGAAATTCCATGGCGACAGCATTAATTGTAAACTTGCGGTTTTCCTGGATCTTGTCATCAATCGCGTGAACCAGTTCTTCTGTAACCAAAGATGGACTCCCACCTCGTTCTTCATCATGCACTTCACTACGTCCTTCATTGAACTGTCGGACCCATCTTCTCACCATTGTATCACTCATCTCATTTGGTCCGTAAACATCGTAAATTTGCGATAAATTTCAATTGGTTTCACTTTCCTAGCATTCAGAAAACGAATCACAGATCTGATCTCACAAGCGGCGGGATTTTCAATCAACACCGACATTGTAAACAAGTACAACAAAGCGTATGTGGCTGACAGCGATCTCAAAATGGCACACGTTTTTTCTCCTTGTTACAGGGTGTCTACCGCGCATGTGCGGAACTGCGATCGCAGCGCTGCAGCGGAGATAAATTGAAACAGAACTTACTTTCTGGACGCCCCTTGTATAAGGGCATTCAACAACGTGATCATCAGCGCCATTTAAAAACGAATCATGACAAAAGTCAAAGAGTCCGCAGAAACCACATTGCTGGAATATTCTACTGACTCATTTGCTAAACATCTGCGTAATTAATTCTTTTACAAAGATATAGATGTGTAGTCGGGAACCATTTTGTATGTGGATTATGTTTTCCAGATCATGAACGCTATCCGTTTACTCTGACAGTCTGTCTTATTTCATTGTCTTATTCGAAGGAATATGGGCCGCTGACGAATTGTGTACTAAAGCCACATAATGAAAACTTAATTTATAAAGGTCTTGCTGAATGAAAGTTTGTTGATTGACATAGAAAATGAAAGATGCCGTCTTGCAAAAGATTGACAATATTCCAATATATGTATTATTTGCAAAATGGCATAGGGTCGCAGCAGACAGAATGTTTTACGTTGAACAAGAGAACAGCAGGCATCTTCTCATTGATTTGTAAATTCCATTCTTTGCCCAACATTGTGATGTACTTTTTTCGTTTTATTAATATTTTAATATTTATAGTGGTTTACTATTTGAAAGATTCCATAGTACAATATTAATATTGCTTTCTATCCCTTTCGTTCAGCTATGCAGTATTAACGTGAGTTACGTATATTACAGAGCTTATTATGTGATGATAATTGTTTAACCATTAATTTACGAGACACCTCTTGTTTCCGAGAGATAATCCTATGGACCAAATTGCTGAATTACTCAAACCTATAGCACCGTACCTACCTTTAGATCTGCAAATTGATTAAAAAATGCCTTAGCGGTTGAATGCTTAGAATTATGGCTTCTCAAGTCGGAGTACCTGGGTTTGATTTTCGCACTATAGGGAAATCTTTTTCGTTGTTACAAACCTACGGTTTCTGAATAGCTTATGTGCCAGTTGCATGGTCAACAAAGCTATGAGTTGACTGAGTCATAAATAAGTATTTAGGATTAGGTGTACAAAATACAATAATTAATTTTATGCTTTCATTTTTCCGTATATTATTATATATTTCTTAGATTTAACAGGATATTCTAATTTTCTCTTCGAATTTTGATGGCTATTTTAACAAGTGTGCAGCTTTCAGGCACTTAAATCTCTCTACGCTTGTCAGGACATAGCACACAGTTCATCGATGTCACATGAAGATGCCCAAAGCTAAGTACCTATATATTTTTATTTTTGAGGTTTCTATTTCGATTCACTATCCATTAGATAAATTATAGCTATAGCTTGCTAAACACCTTTACTTTAGTTTTTCATTAGCACATTTCTTTAAAGTCTAGAGTATAATTTACAATTTAATGTGTCTTACAGTAACCGGTTTAAGCAAATATAACTCCACAAGTGTCAGTTTAAGGACGGGTCTTAATACATTTGCGTTGGCACAAACGTCATATAAAACCGGTTGAATTTATTTTCTGGTCCAATATTGTGAGCAACCAAACGAATACGGTGCCAGTGAACGCGTTTAAACCCGACAAACTGCAATGTCCAGGTCATAAACGAGATTCGGAGTACGACCTTGTGCATGTTTATAGTGTCTCTGCTTCGAGAATGTCACTTAATTATAACGTTTTCACTTTTGGTTAGCATGTATCTTTTAGCACGTTGAAGACTGGTACAGTATTAAGATTAGACAACATTTCAAAACCATGATTTTGTCAACGCAATACGTTGCGATTTTATTACATGTACAAGAGACTACCGTGACAGCTTTTCCTTAACTACTTTGCACTTGCAGTAAGTAGAGAACTTTACTTTCTCTAACTGAAGTATTCATATCAGCAACCTATTGACATAGCGGGAACGCTGTCAACTCGTGTACAGTTATCATTAGATTTCTTTATTATATATTAGATATCTCTCTCTCTCTCTCTCTCTCTCTCTCTCTCTCTCTCTCTCTCTCTCTCTCTCTCTCTCTCTCTCTCTCACACACACACACACACACACACACACACACACACACACACACACACACACACACACACACACACACACACACACACACACACACAGTTTTCCACCCAGCAATTCGATGTCGAGATTTCCCAAAAATAGAGATTTAGGGGCGTCGGAAGTCATTTCTCTGAAACGTATCTATGTGTGTATGTACCCCTTTTGTGTACGTAAATATCCCTGTGTGTGTGTGTGTGTGTGTGTGTGTGTGTGTGTGTGTGTGTGTGTGTAAGTGTGTGTTTGTGTGTCTGTTTTCGAACAGTAAAGCTACGAAATGATGTTATTTGAGTAAAATACTACACATTTAAAATGTTTCCATGATAATAAAATGCTTACATTCAATTTTCTGAGAATGGAGCTTATATGTAAAGTTCCCTTTATTGCTATAAATTTTGTATTATGACTTTGTATAGCTGATAAACCTGATGAAATATACCTAAAGGTACAGAAATATGTATAAATCTTTAAAATACTCGTATATGATTTATATCAAATTTTTATTTCTAACACAAGCCGTTTAATATGATTGTATCTTTGTTAATACTTTGCAACTTTTAAGGCGCTATAAGTTGCAATTATTTCTTTGATTAATATTAATCTTTCGAATAATAAAGAATTTGTAAGAATTATTTGTGTAGGACGGAAAAGGGAAGGTCATGTAAGTGAAACAATCGGATCTTTTAATAGAGTTTAATGTCCGTTACTGTATATGTATGTGACAGCAATGGATGTATGTATGTATGTTTATATATAATATGAATATATAAATACGTAAGACAACTCCTCGACATTTGTCAACTATGAGAGTGAACTGAATCTAGAAAAAACCTGGTCAGTCCTTAGCAATCTTAGCCTCTCTTTTCGTGCTCATGATACAATACATTAACCAATATCGATATTTCTAAACTCCCCACTGTATGTCGCAGAAACCTTCGAAGATGAGTGCACAACTGAGAATTTCAACCAGGATGCAATTCAAATGGACCGAAATTTTTGGAAGCAAATTGTAATTATTAGAGAAAAAGCGTTCATTTGTGATATTTTTGTAACCTATGATTATTAGCTATAGATCTTTGTTCCAAAATTGGGCTATGTTAGATTTATTGTAAATATATATGCCTTGTTTACGCTTTCAAGAATTCTTCTTCATCTTCTTCTTCAACCTCCCTAGTATTACCACTATTGTTGTGTAAGGGGATTTTTGTTCCTCTATCCCTTGGGCTCGGGCTGAGGAACCGCAACTCTGGATCACATAGCGAACCCAGGTTGGGTGATCAGCCCGATGCATGGTATGAGAGTGAGAGAAGTAGATCCCCGAATGAGAGCGAAATGAATGGAAGGAAAGATGATAATGGTGAAATAAAATTGGTAGAATGATGGTGGAGGAAATCGGAGATCCCGGAGGAAACCCACCCCTGCACCATGTTTTCCACCACAAATCTTATATGCGGTCGCCTGGGATCGAAACGAGCAGGGCCACTTTGGCGAGAGTTAAGCGGTCTGACCACGAAAGAAAATAATATTGAACAGAAACCTTTGGAAGACCAGAGGTAATACCATACTGATTTTTAACCAGACCATTATAGCTTGTCAGAGCTAAAAATAAACGCAGGATCGTAAGAAATGAGAACTGCTGTGCAGAATAAAGGGACTCTACGAGAAAAATCAGATCAACTATGATTTGGTCATTTAGGCCTAACCTATACCTGCGAAGGACTAAGATTTCATTCATTAATTTTGTATGCCACATTCACGCTTACTTTTTCAAATATCCATTCTACTTAATATAATGAAGTCTAGCAGAATTTTTGCTCAATATGAGATTTCACAATAAGTAGGCTGAAGTTGCTTCTACAGCTTTGTTCACCACGTTTTCTCGATGCATTAAGGCAGAGTCTCTCAATATTCTGCTATCACTGTCACTCTTTAAGCCGTTATTTAGCAAAGTCTTCCAACTGTTTTTTTTTTCCAGAGTTCTCATTTAGACATATTCAAGCAACTTTTCACTGTCACTGTCACTTTAGCTGTTATTTAATAAAGCTTGTAATGCTTTTACTTTCTCTATCATATACTTAGTAGGTGGAGTATATATATATAAATATGTACATAGACGAGTCAGGCAAATAAGTTACCATTGCCGTTATCAGTGGGAGGGGCCGGAGAGACGCAGATTTTCATGGGGGCGGCCACTAGCTGACGTTATGAAGACTTCGCGAAGACGCGAGGACGAGCAAACCATATTATTACTGCGAGACCATCCGAAACTGTTCTAGAATGTAATTTGAGAGCACATATCTACTAGAACGATCTCCGGAACCGACAGGACTATATAAGAGGCAGTACGACGTCTGCAGGGTGGTGTAGTGTGTTTTAGAGTTTGTATGAGTCAAGCTTCGAATGTCAGTCGACGAATTCGGCTCCGTGGTGAGAAGTCGGCGCAGTGAAGCAGTTTACGAATCAGTCGGTCGTTTGAGTTGTGTGAGTCGGCACAGAATGCAGATAAGTACAGTACGTTCGAAATTTCCTGGTGAGGAGTAGGTAGGCCGTGAAACCTGCAGTGAAGCAGTTCACGCCTCAGTGAATGCGGCTCCGTAATGAGGAATTGGCAGAGAGTAGAACAGACAGTGAAACAGACCACGAGTGAATATAGGGTGATCAGAGTCGGCGTGTAACTCAATGTAAGAGCTAAACCTATGTATACATAGGTGGTCTGAAAAGTTTCCGACCTAATAAAGATACAAGACATTTTATCAGATTTTTGCTTTTTATTTTCACCATTGTCTCCTTGTAACTCTACACACTTCTCCCAGCAATGCTCCCATCTTTGTAACCCATCCAAATAGTAAATGGCTGAAACTTTGGCGAGTAACTGTCAACAGATGGACAACGATATACACTAGTTTTTATTTACGAGGGCTGCCATCTTCATATTAAGGTCGAAAACTTTTCAGACCACCCCCCTATGTCTAAGGGATTACCAGCAGCACAAGTTGGTGCGTGCAACAAAGACATGAGGCATATTGAAGATGTGCATTTGTGTAAAAGAGAAGGTGAATGTACGTTAGCATTGCCCTTACAATTTGGTGACAACATGAATTAGGTTTGTTCCTAAAACATTACTTTAGTTCAATTTAGAATTACCAAAAGCTGCCGATTTAGTCTCTTGATGATACATTTCAAAGATACACATATCCTTAAAGGCACGCAATTAACAACGTTATTTATTACTCGTTCTATTAGAAAGCAAACAAACATAACAACTGAATACGTCAGTGTCGTCTGTTTCACCAAGTTGACAGAAGAAGCAAGGCTTTCAACCAAAAAATGATATGCTGAAATTTAAACATAAATACATAAAGTGAGGTAGAAGACATGATTTAAAAATATATTCGGCATGAACTATATAATAGAGTGATAAAAATCCTTCAATGAATGGCTCTATTTGAACCTCCTATTGAATAGGCTCGCTAATCATTAAAATATAAGTTTCTTACCAAAGGCATGTTAGTATTTATGACCCTATGAATGATCAACAATTCTTAGGAGAGATAAATGACGTTTTAGGCTGCCCTTTTGAATTGTTTATAATAAAAGAAAACTACATGTTATATTTAGTAAAAAACATAGAACACCTGGCCAACATCTATCCAGAATACATTCATAACAATAAATGAGCATACAAAACATAAAAAAGCCTAAATACCAGATTACATAAATGAAACTACAGTTGCAGTTTATAGCTAGATTCTCCGTCAGTTTACAAAAATTTTAATATTATAAAGTAGTAAGCAAGCATGCAGTAATATTGTCGTTTTGTATTAATATTGTCAAAGAACATTAAATTTGTTGATAGTTCTATAATACATAACTTTGTGCAAGCAAAAAACCCTTCTACAATGGGAGGATGGATGTTTCCCCTTGTTCAGTCCTTACGTCATTACTAGCAGTGTTTATTATGAATATGATTTGATTATATACATGAAATCTTAAAAGGGGTACGTATAGAGTGATTACTTTCACACACCTAAACAACTTTTTTGTATGAATATCTGCTAAGGGCATTCAAAATAATGTTGGTAACCTTTTATTGCAGAACATCGTATAAATACAACGATGGACCAATCCTTTGATGGAGCGGTTAATTATTCATGCTTATTCTTACTTTAAAGAAAACGTTTTAGTATTCTTGTTCATGGGGAATATTTAAGTAAGTATAAAAAGAAGAGCTACCAATGTGCGTCTGTGTGAATGAGCTTATTTTGGCAACATTTTCCTTTGTACAGGAAAATCCAGACATACGAAATATTGACACGAGCGAAGCAACGGTAGCAAATTTCAGGTATAAGAACAAAAGACCTTGCAAATTCGAAGACCACTTAGCTTACAGAGGATACCTACATATTCAAGTATATAAGACATCCACTGACGCATTTGATATACTATGTATATTGCTGAAAAACATAATACACATGGCCACTATCGTGCGTAACAGCCTTAGTGGTCGCTTTTAATGCCAAATTCTTTGGTAGTTCCATAAGTTTATTTAAATTAGAATGTGATGAACCGTTTCAGGCTGTTCTATAGCTAAACAATTTCACTAATGTATTCAAAATTTTCTTGCACTTCTTCAAGAATAGTGCATGTGAGTGCGACTATGTGTTTGTGCGCGCGCGTGTAAAAACTGTTACATGAAGCCCGGCAAGCAACATGTTTTACCATGTATGAAAACCTCTTTTGCCTTCATATTTATGACAGCATTCACGTTTTAAAGATGTGCTGCACAATGGGACTTGATTGGTGAACATTTAGGGCATTAAAACCCAACCCATAATACACAGATTACTTGGGAATCAATTTGTTGGGAGGGATTCCAAATGCCTCGCGAGTAAGGTTTTCATCGCCCTTGGGTAGTGTTATATTTGTATTATATACACGAAGTATAAATTTGACTCTATGCTAAATTTTGTGAGTTTGATACAGAATGTATATCACAATACAATGAATAAATTAATCAATGTCCACTGAAACAAAATTAACACATTAATTACCAGCAAATCAGAGACCTATGTTACAAGTAATGGGACTGAAGCTTATGAAACTGCATCACGATTTACTATTCAAATATATGAAATGTAAAGTAATTTGGTTTTAAGAATATTTTACGTGTTAGGTATTTCCCAGAAGTTATATCGACCAAGAAATAACAGCAAAAATTAGAGGAAAGTTAAAGAATGTGAAATTTCAAGGGACAAATTAATATAAAAATAATCTTAACTTAAAATGACTGATCGAAGATATTTATGACTCAGAGGGGAACAAGCTCAGAAATGCTTATATTATCATAAAGTATGTTAAGAGGATTGAAGAACAATATAGGGCGTTAAATGTAGGAGAAAAATTAGCAATAATCGAAGGAGGATGGTTCAAAAGTTCAAGACGTGGGTGTATATGAGTATATTCTCTGGGGATCAGATAGTCCGCAGTTGTCGGCACAGTTAGAGAGAATCGCAAAGCATCCAGATTCTTACAGCTCTCCAGACTTTTAAAGTGCTCCCCAGTGTGAAATAATTACCAGCGTTATGTCACCGTAATATGAGAGGCGGGGAAATAATCTTAAATCGAATCTAGGCAGAAATTAATAACTATAGGTAATGCGAAATGGCGCCGATTAATTCCAATCGTACTTTAGTAGATTAAGACAGGTTCAATGAAAGTAGAAACTTGTTTTGGACAGTGAAATGACAGTAAATATATACAGTTTAAACCACTATTATCTATAAAGCTAAACTCCTTTAATTCTCATCCATTTTAAGAGATATTCATTCGACTAATTTAATTTAGTTACATAAAAACCCAAATATGAAGAAATAAAAAATTCGCGGAAATTACGAGCGTTGCTGATTAATAGCTGGTTAATCAATAAAAAGCTTTCTTTAAGAATCATCTAAGAATTATTTTATGAAAAGGTGTTGTTGAAAGTAAACTGAAACCTGCATTAAATCCAAGCGAATGTCACACAAGTGCAATAAAGAACTACTTTTTCTATTGCTTTTCACCTAAAAATATAAAGTGAAACACACATATCAATAACTGAACAATACTCAAGGGGTGTCCTGAAAACATTGCAAGTTCATATCAGGCGCAAATGACTATATTTCCATGAAGCAGGCTGGATGCTGCACCACGATAATGCGCGGCCGCATATTGCCAATGTTCTTGCTGAATATCTTGCAGAAATACAACGTGAAGTGCATCCCTCTCCCTCCCTATAGTTCGGATTTAGCCCCATGTGTCCTTTTTCTATGCCGTAACTTGAAGAAACGCCTTCGTGAGAGGCATTATCCATCATCAGAAGCAGTGGTGAAGGCTGCAGAGGATCTCTCAAAAATGGTTTTCAGCATGTCTTTGAAAACTTGCAGAAACGCTGGGACAAGTGCATCGCATTCAGGGGAGACTATTTTGAGAAGGACCATCAAAATTATGAGGATGAGTAAACGTACGTAGTCAAAAGAAAAAAGTGATCATTCTTTATTGAACAGCCCTCGTATTTTCTGTCAACTTTGAAAATCAAAACAGCATTTGAGTACACGTGTTTCGTGTGGTTTGCGCTCTGTCGCATGCAGAAAGGGAGGGGTGGGGGTCACGTGATGCTTGTATGGCGAGAAGGGGAGGAGGCTCTCCTCACGCATGCTCACACCGACTGCATTTTGTTTGCGGCCTACCTTAAAATTAATCCTTTAATGCTTATTTATTATTTAAATTTCATATTCATAACGATTACTTATTATCAAATGTTACCAATTTATTTAAGAACGTAGTAAACATAAATAACTTACTTCCCATACCAATTATCTGCAACACATTTTAAATGTAGGTATAGGTACGCACTTCAGTTAATCGAAGCATTTAATCATTAGGTTTATAAACTGTAAAGTACTCTATTAACCATTAATTATTTATCACTCAGTCATCCATAATTATGATATTACTTCTTTTAATATTCAAATAAGAATTTACTGAATATAACAATTTACGCTTAGATTTTACAACCACAAAGTGGACTTTGAAGATATGATGAAAAAATGGGATGCTACACATTCAGAAGCAATGGCATCTTAGAAATAAAAAGCCCTTGGACCACTAACAGGTCATTTTCTGAGAGAACTAGGTAGATAACTTTGAAAATCAACAACAAAGAGAGCGAAGAAAGGGGAAGAAGTAAAAGAACAGGGAATAAGCTGGTTTCAACATGTGGGAAGAAGGGCACATCATCGACTACCAAATTTATATGTAGATTAAAGGTTGCTTTCATATAACCGACACGGGGAGCCGAGGCTGAACGCGAGTTCTGGATTGGCCGCCTCGGTCCCGAGTTCGAATCTCGGTCAGCGTGAGTTACCTGGATACGGTTTTTCCGGGGGTTTCTCTTATCCTGAAAGACGAATGTCGGATAACTCTAAGCTCTATGGACCCTGGGATCATTTGAGCATAATTTCACCCATTCCATTCAACGTCCGATATGACTTAATGTTGGAGGACGTAAATTACAGCAGCAACAACAACAACAACAACAAAGTACTGGATTCACCTCGCCAGGGCACACTCCACGACTGGGGTTTTCCAATTTTCCTTTACCGATTATAATTTCACAGATTATTAAATTGATCTCCATGGTGTCGTATATATTAAGAATGTGCGTTAAGCTTGATAAAGAACAACGAAAAAAGAAAAAAAAAAAAACTTGAACTCGACCAAATATTTGATGCAGAATTGTTTCTCTGAAATTAAACTGGTTGCTACTAATCTGTGAGGAACCAGAAAAAAAAACTGCACATGAGGCTAATTATGAAACTTGTAACAGTTGTTTTAAGTTGGCCTAGAAAAATCAATATTATTTATTTGATAATGTTATAGAGTTTAAAATATTTAAGAATGTTTCAAAATGTTATTATGTTTATAGTATGAGAGAAAGAAACTAAAAACACAATAAAATGTACATATGGAAAACTACAAATCTTTAAAGGGTAGAGCCAGACCTAAATATTCAAAGGCATAGCCGGGATTTGAACCACGAATCTTCTGGTCTTCGTCCAGCCGCTCTATCCATTGAGATACTATGGCCAACGTGCCAACATGACATTAAATTCTCCAACTGACTCGTGTTTCTCCCGGTAAACCACTAGGAGTTCTCATAAACACATGAGACAACTACCTTAATGGCAACTTACTATGCTGTAAGTACAATACTTTAAGGCACAGGCTTTATAGTTCGGACCAAATGGGATTGAATTTTTCAGTTTGGCTCTACCCTTTCATAGAGCGTGCTACACACGGCTAGTGTGAAAGAACAATTAATTTCCATTAATTGTACCTAATAGTGGTCCGAACTGTAGAGCCCGGGCCTTAAAGTACTTACAGCATAGTAAGTCACCATTAAGGTAGATGTCTCGTGTGTTTATGAGAACTCCTAGTGGTTTACCGGGAGAAACACGAGTCAGTTGGAGAATTTAATATCATGTCGGCACGTTGGCCATAGTAGCTCAATGGTTAGAGTGGCTGGACGGAGACCAGAAGATCCGTGGTTCAAATCCCGGCTATAGCAGTGAACTTTTCAGTCTAGCTCTACCCTTTCATAGTTTGTCTTACACACGGCTAGTGTGAAAGAACAATTGATTTCTATAAATCTTTAATAAGTATATGGAAACGTTTGGTTGTTAAGGGCAACGGTGAGAAAAATCAATACAGTTATAAGAAGATTTTAAATTATATTATCTCACTTATTTTCCAATATCCAATCGTAGAAGATCTATAGACACGACATCCGTCCGAGACCGAAAGTCTGAAAAGAAACTGTATGATAGCTACCGGTGCATTAAGAATTAATTAAACTTCTTATTTAAAGATATTTCCGACAAGAACTTCAAATGGCTTCAAAAGGCTTCACCAACAGGATGGCGAGATGAAAATTCACCTCCACAACAAAAATCTTGTTATACAAGTCGCCGTAACGTGGAGCAGAAGCTTAATTCCATGAAGGATAAACTTCTAAACGACGTTAATCCTGCTGCAAACTATCTGTTAGAGCACCACTTAATACAGAATCACGCGGTTTTATCACTAGCATCTTAGCAAAGTCGAAAGAAAAATACACAAATATTAGAAGTTTGCAACCACAGCAAGACAAGGTAACCAAACGGGATGTGGTAACCTGTTCCTCATATTATTTATTCATCATCTGTACATTAGCACCGAAAGAAGAGTACAGGAAGGAGCATTTACTTTCTGCATAAATACTGGGCAACTGCTTCGCTCAAAGACTACTGCCAAAATTAAATGAGAAATGCAGCATTGGAACACTTAAATCTTATTCAATTAGATATGTACTTTTGCTGTATAAAAGTATTTTCACACCATGAAATACAAACCTATTTAGCAAAACAACAGCAGAGAACTTTAAGTTAATTTTGATTTTGGAGTGGTTCAGTAGAGGATAATCTGCCGGATAGCGTTGTTGTTAATTTCATAAAATATCAGCAATACTCCTAATAAATGAAACGATGGAGTGGTTCAGTAGAGGATAATCTGCCGGATAGCGTTGTTGTTAATTTCATAAAATATCAGCAATACTCCTAATAAATGGACCAATTACAAGACATTGCTCAATATGTGTCCTTTATTTTCTCGTCCAGTATGTTCTTCACAACGACGAACTATAAAGGAAACGAGCATTACTGTCACTGATTAGCTGTAATGCCGTTATTATGTTGTTGACAATAGATGGTATATACCAATTTTTCTTCAAAAAGTAATTTAGCAAGAAATTCCTAAAACAAAGATATTTTTAATATTTTAAAATTTAAAAAATACATTTAATTACTGTTCAATGATGTTTTTAAATTGTATAACAACACTATGCAAATTAATTCCTGCGGACTGCATATATTATTTTAATCATAGGACTGTCTGGTAATTCTTGCATGGTTTTCTGTAATAAGATACCAAATGTTTCCATATATGGAAAAAGCAGGGTTCGATATTATAAGTAGATAAACATGTCTTGAAGATAATGACTTAATGATGGAGAGGTTAGCTATAATGTAGTGTAGCGAAACGGCTCGAAATGAGTAGATTATGATAACCAGACTAGCATAAACACCAGAAAATTGGTTTGAACTGTTACGAAACTTAACGGTGTGACGTCATACGCAACAAACCTATCCCCATTTCTCGTACAGACTGCTGTCATGTGTGGACAAATCTTTACAGCGAATTTTACCTGCCATCGTTGTTTTGTATAGTCTGTGTGTTACTTGAGTGTAGCCAACTCAAATCAGCTACTTGAGAATTTCTGTGGCTGATGCAATGCTGCCAACTCAGGTGTGTTTGCTTGGTCTTGAGAAACCGGAAAATTTGCTTGTTAAACAAGAGCCGAACTTCTGCAGATTTTATATAATTTTCCCACCAACGGCAATATCCTGAAAATCAACATTATTCAATTTAATTTTTAAATGTTCTATGTTCGAATAGTTCAACAGAGAAATCAATGACTTTAATACGAGAGTGTGTTACTAAATGAACAGTCAGCTTCATATAGCTGTTCCTCCATAACAAAGTCAATTAGTGAAATGATGCTCGGAAGGTTCTGCTTCTGCTTTCTGTAAATGCCCGTCGCGTTTGCATCCCAGATCAAATTTAGATTCTGCATTTGTAAAGCAAATCCAGATTTTGCACACCAAAGAAATGATGAACGTGAACACAAAAATAAAAGTCCGAAAACTTTATTGTTCATTGTTTCTGAAGTTCAGAAACGTCTTTCAAAGAACGTAGAAGCACTTTGCAAAATGTCTGAAAACTCTTTGAGAAGTATTAAGGAGAACAATTTACTTGGGAATATTACAGTCGGTTCTGTCTGACTAGAATAACAGTGGAAGAAAATCAATATTACATAATGGCAGAAAGTAACAAACACAGTTGCACTTTAGACTGTAATATTCAAAATGCGAATATGTAAGTAAACAGAATATCTTTCGAGAACTCGGTAATTTAGCAAGAATACTTTTTTTTATTGGCCTTCGGTAAAATCCTATATGGCCATCGTAGGGAAAAATAAGAAAAATAATGTAAGGAAAATTAAGAGGATGGGAGGAGACTGGATCTGTAGATCACTTTCTTTAAGAAATTGCAGAAGAGCTTGGTATACATGTTTGTGGTATAACTGTAATATGGTGTTGACGCTAGCGGGAAAAGGAACAGACTGCTGAAGTAGGCGGCGGACAAGAATACTTGTAGTTCGGCCTTACAAACAAGATGGAAAACACCAAGTTAAATCATCTATTGAAGATTTGTGCTATTCTTCGACGCCAAAGAATGTTTGCTACAACTTTAAATTTATAAATACAGTTCTGAGAATGTAGTAAGATTGCTAAATAACTTTTTAGCACCATGCATTTGTTAACGCTATAATTCCCATTAATTGAGTTACATGTTTATATGTTATACGTACAATGTAAGCTTATAGCAAGAGCATAGAGAATGACGATAAACCAGAACCTTCTAAGTATGACTTAGAATCCTTTGGAGATGCTTATGACCTCAGAATCCAGAGTTACACATGAAGTTAATCATGTTAGGTGTAGTTCACATATTCCAGTAAAGGTGTATATTTAAAGTCCCTAGTATTTAGCAGTAAATTATTTTATGTACTATGTTTTCTTTTTTTTCTGAAGATTTTGGAGATACTTGGACGTTTTAGAGCTATTTGGCAGATGTTCATACATTGGCGTGATGTTTTACAATGCCGACAATATGCTGAGACTATAATGATGACTAAGACGACAATTTTGCTATGCTTGAAGAATAATAAGACAGGTCCTTGCACCCCTTATATAGAAGCTGATGTAGAGTCATTGAATTTTTACAATCTTGGATCCTTCATTTTCTATTAGACCTTTACCATGTATAATTTGTACGTAGTTCTAAAACAATGATTATTTACTTTTTATACGAAACTTTTCTGGTGGAAAACAGAGAAAATTAGGCCAGTGTTCACTAGAAGAGAGAAAAAGACGATAAATCTGAAAAATAGTGTTACTTAAAATTCATTTTCTGATGCTGAATACAGCGAGTAATAATGTTTATTTTATACTGATATATTTTCAAATTAATTGGGATGGTGAATATTATTATCATTAGTCTCGGGAATACTGTGGAACTGCTGAGTAAATTTTTGTATGTGTAAATGAGGGCTTTCACTTTTAAAGAGACGTTTCATTCTTGGTTAACAGTTATTTGGGTTCAAACAGTTGATTTATGTTTGACTTCATTGCCTTTCTAAGAGATATAGGAAGTGGCTCAGCTAAACTAAAGTACATGGCAACACAGATAAAATACAAAGCTTGCGTAAGATAATTAGATCAAATGCTACTTGCTCACTCACCTTGTTTAACCTTTGAGATGTTTTTGTGAATTACTTTATGTGTAGGAAGGGCTAAGGAGAAGCATGATTAAGGCAGATTCATTACTGAGGAAATCTCAGTTTGGCCACTCCACCCAGATTAGCTTTCGTGATTTGCGTGCGTTCTTCATTTGTCTGGTCAGGCTACTCCGCCCTTCATAAAGTGGTACTTGCCTGTTCGCCTTTCTCAAGCGTTTTGCCACCATTCTTAAATTAGTATCAGCGAATACTTCCGAAATAGCTACAAATATAAGACCATTTATCTGACAAACTGTATGTTGTGTATACATTTTCTGCAACACTTTTTAATACTTCTTAAATTTTTCTATTTCATGTAAGTTAAATAAAGGATGTTTATAAATGAATATCGGGGTTTTAACTGCTTATAATATTTATTATATTAAACTTAGTTATAAATGATGTCAAATGAAAAAGCAACTCAAACACTTTTGTTTGTTGGCACCAGTGTGCATGTACGTGCAATGTTTCTGCCGCAATCCGATGGACAGTGGTAGTAGCAAAGGTGGCGACTAGTAAACAGAAAGCGTTTTATGTTTTGCAGTTTGCAAGACCGAATCTGTAGTAGCTGTGCAACGTGCGTTCCGCATTAAGTTCGGTTGTGATCCTCCTAGTGATAATAACATTCGTAGATGGTATCATCAGTTTGAAGATACCAGCTGCCTTTGTAAAAGGAAGAGCACGGGACGACCAAGAGTAAGTGAAGAGACTGTTGAGCGAGTGAGAGAGTCGTTCACTCGTAGCCCAAAGAAATCAGTCCAAAAGGCTAGTCGTGAATTACAAGTTCCTGTATCGACTATTTGGAAAGTTGTAAGAAAACGCTTACGGCTACGTCCTTACCGTTTGCAGTTATTACAGGCTCTAAAGCCGACAGACCACGGATAACGTGCCAACTTCGCAAACGACATGTTTGTTTCATGACGATGACGATTTTATGGATCATGTTGTCTTCAGTGATGAATCGACCTTTCACCTTAGTTGACATGTTAACATTCATAATGTGCGCATCTGGGGCTCAGAAAATCCTCACGAGATGGTACAAATGCAACGAGATTCCCCTAAAGTGAATGATTTTTGTGTGCCGTATCCCGGCGAAAAGTTTATGAGTGTTTCTTTTTTGGTAAACCTAATGTAACTGGCACTTCTTAACTTGAAACACTAGAACAATGGCTCTTCCCTCAGTTGGAAGAAAATGAGCCATGAATTCATTTTCCAGCAAGTTGGTGCGCCACCTCACTGGCACAACGAAGTACGTGATTGGTTGAATGTCACTGTACCCAAGCGCAGGATAGGCCCTAAGGGCCCCAATGATGGGATTTGCTATGCATGGCCTCCACGTTCTCCTGAACTAACGCCGTGCGATTTTTACCTTTGGGACTTCATCAAGGATCGTGTGTACGTGCCTCCGCTACCAGCCAACTTCCCTGAATTAAGAAACTGGATTGAAGCAGCTGTTGCTACAATTACTGAATACACACTTATCAACCTTTGGGAAGAACTCGGCTATAGACTTGATGTGGGCCGTGTGCGTGAGGGTGGTCACATTGAACATTTATAAGGTTCTTGATAAAACTGTTTGAGTTGCTTTTTCATTTGACATATCATTTATAACTGTAAGTTGAATGTAATAAATATTATGAAGAGTATTATAAATATTATTATATACACCCTGTATAATAAACCGAATTTACATATCAAGCGCTATTTCATTTGTTGAAGTTTATTACCTTTGCACACTTAATCATCATACCATATTTGGTGCATTTATCTGCCTCTTCTAGTACAGTTGACATTCTAGTGGACAGACAACTAAGAAAATCAGAAAGGCTATTTCTCTCCCTCCTTCCTTCCCCCTTCCCTTTCTCTCACACATGCACATAATTAGCATTTTTTACACTTTTTTCCTTTATGCAGCGCGCTCTAAATGTCTATTTTTCTGAGAAATCCTGGTGTTGAGTTTTTGGGTATTTCACCTACCTCCGAAAGGAGCAAAGAAAATAGAATAATGAGGTCACAAGATGAATACAATAACAGTAAAAGAAACTGTATAGAGCTTTTATAAACAATAACATTACATATAGGGTGATACTATGTTTAAGCATTGTATAATACCGCTTTGATTGGTGTTTTTGTTCGAAACACCTTCCGACAGAGTACTGTTTGCTTATTGAGAAATTAATTTTAATGAGCCAGTAGAAATGATAGGTGAGAGTTTATACTCTTAACATTTATAATCTCATCATCAAAACATTGTAAAGTATAAGAATTATGCCAACGCAAGCATTATTCAGTCGCAATTAGCATCACGACCTGTAGCAATTTAAGTGACGTTCCCAGTATTTGATTGGCAAAATTTAACCTCGCTGAACACAAAAATGCTGGAGCATAACGTCGTATTACAGAATTCGAAGCATTATTGGGAAAAATCTGTCTTACTAAGATGTAAACTAAGAATAATGATTTTCTTGAACCGTTGAAGTTATTGGAAGGACGTCTGATTAATGTTTCTTTTTTCCCCAAACAACACCAATGTTTATGTGACTATGTATCCTTATTACTGAAAAATATTTTAGGGACGCTCTCACAACATCAAAATAGTGAATATATATACACGAACATAGCTATGAAAATCTTTCGTCAGAGAGTTACAAAGCACTTGTCCCTTATTAGCATCTATAATAATTATTGCATTAAATTTGTCACTGTTTCTTTTGTTCGATAGCTGTTTGCTTGGCTGTTTGTTGTAGAGCAAAGTAATAATAATTTAATTGGATTAACATTTTCGCTGCTAATTGTTTGTTTGCTTTTTTAAATTGCTTGTTGAAGAACATAGAAACAAATAAAAAGCGAATTATACACTGAACATACCAATGGTTTTTAAGCGTGCTTAAAATTGACAAGTCCAAATAAATATATTTATTTGCATATAAAGAAACTCCCAAACAAAAGTAGTGGTATACAGGGAAAATGCCCAGTTAGAAAAGTAGGAAATAATAGCCTAGGAAAAGTCGAAAACTTTAATTATTTGAGCTATGATGTAAGTTTCGAGGTCGATAGAAAGGAAAACAAAGTACATATGTGGGACTATAACAAGAACTTGGCAAAACGACTCATAGATAAAAACAAATTAAGATTTAATAAGACTATGGTAGTTCTTGTGCTGTGGATCGTGAAACGTGAGCAAAGAACAAACAGAAAATTCAGACAGAAGAAATAATATTTTTAAAGAGAGTTAAAAGATGTACTAGACTAGAGTTAATAAGAAATGAAACATTTACAGAAGAACTGAATATTTATAAATTAAAAAACAAACGCGAAAAGCATATAAAGCGTGTTAGTGAAGAAAGCATACCTGTTTTAATTAATAAGTACAGACCAGTGGGAGAAACTGTAGGGATCCTCCTTTGCACTATCGTGGCTCATTGGGGCGGCCGCCCTCTGTCTTCTCTGGCCTCATCCTTCCTCCGGGGGTGCCGCACTTTGGGACTTAGGTGTAGTAGAACAAGTGTAGACCTCCGTGCCGTATCCCCTCCGTAGCGTAGTCTAGTCCAATGCAGGGAAAAGAGACATCGAGCGTCCTAGAAAAAGACGGAAATAGAAAGAATGCTAAGATGGAACAAGTGCAATGCCTAATCACCCGCGTGACGAAATTCTGGCACAACGGCGTAGCTGATATTCTGGCAATTGATACATCGTTAATAAACAAAATTTGTAATTTATGTTTTTCCAGATTGAAATGTATCATAAGCACTTAAGATTTACACAGAAGGGTACCCCGATAGACGGTTACCTTGTTCATGAACATTATCACGATTTCATGAACACTTGGGATGATGGCTCATTGAGAGACTGTTTCAGTTATTGAAGATCAAAGGGGTACGAAGAACGAGTTCTTTGTAATATGGATGCAAAACCATGAGATAGCATTGAAGCAGGGAGGGGCATTGGACATATGACTATATGGAGAATTTTGCACGAAGATCTTTAGTAAACAGGTATAAGGAAAAACTGTAGTGGACTTTGAGCCAAGAGGAAGCTTCTGTTATCGTATATTACATAATTATTACATGCATCAATTTTTCCGTATGAATCTTAATCGCTGATGATACTGCGTTACTCGATATGAACCTATCTTCAATTTTCATAATACTCATAACTGGCCTTATGAAAACCCTTATAGATACAAGACGGATAGCAATAGACGTTTTGCCTAAACGTTTTTATGAAATCATTCATGATCAGATTGATCGCTGACTGCCTGAATGGTACGACGTACCTACGTTTTTCAGAAAAGAGTTGCGTTATTTAATTGATGATGGGCCTCTGGATGCCATCCAAAGAATGTAGTATTTACACGATGGTGCGTCAGCTCAGTTCAGTTCAGTCGGATAGTACGCAAATTATTGAATGATATATTTCCGCATGAAATGATGGATTGGTTAAAGGGGGTCTATAACATAGCTTGCTCGATACCCTGATGATCTGAATCCAGTGAATTTATTCATGTGGGAACACTTATGGTCACTGGTTTTTGCGATTCCAGTAACGGATATTGCCACTGAGCGGGAATATCCACAATGTACTAACTACGAAACACTTCGTAAATTTGCAGCACAGTACACGATAACCAGGCACGTAGATAGAGCCAGACTCAAAAATTGACTACCATAGCCGAGATTTGAACCACAGATCCTCTGATTGCCGTCCAGAGTTTTTGAATTTTTCAGTCTGGCTCTATCTTTCCATACTTTAGCCTCACACGGCCAGTGTGAAAGAACAATTAATTTCCATTAATTGACCTAATAGTGGGTAACTATAAAGCCCGGGCTGACATGTTGTAAGTCGCCATTAAGGTGGTTGTCTCATGTGTTTATGAGAAGTCCTAAGTGGTTTACCGGCAAAAACACGAGTCATTTGGAAAATTTAGTGTCATGTCGGCACGTTGGCCATAGTAGCTCAAGGGTTAGAGCGGCTGGACGGCAACCAAAGGATCCGTGGTTCAAATCCCGGCTATGGCTCTGTCTTTCCATACTTAAGCCTACACACAGCCAGTGTGAAAGAAAAATTAATTTCCAACAAGGCACGTAGTTTTTGTAAACTTCAATGTTGTCTTGTAACTCAGGAATAAACTGAATTTTAGATCTATGTTTATCTGAATCGTTTTACTGTTTGCCTCTTTCTATTTTTAACACCCTCCAACGTAAGCCATGTCGATGAGTGAAATGAGCGAAACATTGTTCAAATGAGCCAAGGGTCCACAGAGCTTAGAGTAACCCGACATTCATCTTTCATAATATAAGAAACTCCGGAAACCCTATTCAGATAAATCACCCTTAGCAAGATTCGAACTCGAGATTTCATGAATGTGAGGCAGACACACCGCAGAGGCGGGCGATCCATTTACTATGTTGATTTTGGGAAGGTGTTCCCAGTAAACTTGATATCAATAAAAATGTATCTTGTCTAGAAGAGAACGATTGCTTGCAGATGCTATGTATAAAACAGCATTGAACCTGTAAGTTATTATTGCAGCACAAAGCATACAGAAGAGGCTAAATGATAATTCACACAGGTTTTCATACGTGACAGTAAACCTTCCGGCGTCTTCCTTGTTATCCTATGTGGATTCTCGTTATCATTATTTCTGGCACACTAAAGCTTATTGTGAATAAAAGTATAGGGATGATAATATGAAGTATCCTTCAGGAAAAAGAAATCACATCTTCAATTGAAACTCACAGTCAAGATGATTTGAGGTACCCAAAAACTCCTTCCGAAGATGAGTGTTTCGTCAAACGAATCTTAGAATTCTTTCCCGATTTTGTGTTCATCTGTTTCATCTGTAGTTATTAAGTACCTACGTTTGAAATTACATTGGGAAGTGCCGATAGCCTTTCTACAATCAGCCCTGTCACTTCAGCTGGCAGTAAAGAAGCACCCTAAGAGTTCCATGTTTAGCAGGTATATTCTGTCTCAGGTTGAACAGCCCATGTAAACACTTTGACTAATCAGCAACCAAATAGCGTTCCGTTAAAATGCTCTGTCCATAATGTGTGATTCAGAAGCGCAAAGTTCTTACCACACATCCAGAGTGGTAAAATACCTTACAACCTTAAAGTACCCTTTAAAACAAGAATTGAATTTACCAGATGTACAATTTTAAAAGTGACTGACATGTGTTAATAAGATCTACAGTTTAACATCTTACAAGTGAGAGGTAATACCGAACGATGAATGGGAGCATGAAAGGAAGGGCTAAATGAGTCTGGGGGCCTAAGGCGATATTGAATTTGAAAATTAGAGGAGGTTTCAAGTAAGATGCTCAGCCAGATTAGATGTAAAGGTTTTCTTAAAAGTGCTTTGAATTGAGTACTTTTGGCTTGCTGAATGCGAAAATAAATGTCACTCTTTTTAAAATAACAATTGTTATTCGTGGGAATGAGTCTTGCATATTCTCAATCATGTTTCACTAAATTATATAAACTCAGAAAGCATAAACATGTAACAATAATTTGCAAACGGTAATACTGCGTAAATAAATGTCATATGCTGCAAGATACAGTTTTAATAACAGCTGTGTAAGTTTACCTCTTATTCTTCATCAGCATCAGTGGTGTCGTTGAAGGTACACCCTGCTCCGAAGGGCAGGGGCTTTCGACATTTAGCCATCCCGGGACATTGTCCCTTACTGGCATAGAACAAGTTAATATACAGGTGGTGGTTAGGAGGTGAGTTTTATTTCTAGGAGGGTAATGTAAAGTTAGGTATAGAAGATGTGAAAGAATAATTTGAAATTTGGAGTTTCAATGATGAGGTGATGTTAAGTGCCTAAAACAGCTCTGGGATGACTATAGGTGTTTCCTGGGTCAATATCATATTCCCCGAGGCCACGGATTAGTTGGTTGAAACTGTCTGGAAGGTTGGCATAGAATTTGTGTGAAAGGTCAAGAATGTAGTCAGTCAATGTAGGAAAGGATAGGTCAGCATGTATGTTTGCATTTGGTATGTACCAATCAGCACCTATTGCTGTGCGAAGATATCTGTTCTGGAGTACTTGGAGTTTGTTAAGGTGAGTTTTAGCTGCAACTCCTCATATTTGGCAAGCATATGTCAAGGCGGGTCTTAGTACCTGCTTATAAATGAGTAACTTGTTTCTCAGTGCTAGGGGAGACTTCCTGTTGATAAGAGGATAGAGCATGGACATTCTTCTGGAGACTTTATTTGCCAAAGATGTAATATGGGCTTTCCAAGTAAGACGCATGTCTAATTCTACCCCTAGATATTGGGCTTCTGATTTCCAGTGTACAGCAGCTCCTGCCAGACGCAACTCAGGAACATCTTGCAGCTGGCGACGACTGAATGTAACAGCCTGCGATTTATTTGCGTTAATCCGTAGCCTCCAAGTGAGGAACCACGCAGTCAGCATATCAGCATATCTTTGTGTTCGCTGTACTGCTGTCAGATGTCTAGTGGATGCCGTGGAGATGGCTGTGTCATCCGCAAATAAATATAAATTGCAGCTAGTTAAGGTGGGTATGGTATTCATGTAGGTTAAGAAGAGCAGGGGGCCAAGGACACTGCCCTGTGGAACTCCTGCATGAATGGAGTATGGCTGGGATACAATATCATCTCTAGCAACAACGAAGGTGCGATTTGCTAGGTATTTATGAAGTAGATGGATGAGGTAAGGGGGAAAGGCGTATTGAATTAATCGAAAGAGAAGACCTTCATGCCAGACTGAATCGAATGCTTTAGAGATGTCGAGAAATAGGGCTACAACATAGTGTCTGTTGTTGAAGCCACGGATGGTGTCATCGACGAAGCGTAGAAGTTGATGTGAGGTGGAATGTTGTCGCCGAAAACCAAACTGTTCAGGTCTGAGGATATTTAAATCGTCCATGATGTGTTGTAGGCGACGTTGAAGCACCTTCTCAAATAATTTACTAATGGCAGGAAGAAGACTGATTGGACGGTGATTTGTGATATTTTTGGAATCTTTGGCTGGTTTAGGGAGGGTGACTCTTATTCTTACCGTGTTATGTACAGTTCTATAACGCTCACATGATTCACAGAGACTGCATTTTGCTCACCATGATAATATCTCAAACATATTATATTTGATGTAAAACCATAAGATTGTTTTTGAAAAATTTGAATAAGGCATTTTCACTGTAAAGAGTGATTTAGGATAAGAGGAATTTCTTGGAAATCTTCACCTGTAATCCATTAATCTGGCTCTAGGGAAAAGAATTGGTACAAAATCTTTTGGCCTTTCTATTATTCTACATGTTACATCCTTTTCTCCTTTCTCTTTCTCCCTTTCACGAAAGGACACTTTTAAAAGAAAATCTTTCTTTTTTTCTCCCCTTTCTCAATTAGAAAGCATAACATTTGAATTTTCAGTGAAAACTCAGATAAGAATGAAATAGTCATAATATTAAGTGGTAGAGCAGTGAAATTAGTTAAGTTGAATATTTGAGGATACTCAAGCAATGCAGAATTTCTGCTTTGGACACAAAATAAAGGTAGATTTATTATATACCCATTAGTGCCTCGGTGATGCAGCGCTATACATTTGCAGACACCTTATATCACGTTAACCTCTATTACCCTAATTATTGCCAGTCCAATATGAGTTTAAACGCTCTCACATAATTTTGCGAATAATCCAGGATAGAAAATAATGCCAAAACAAACAATTTGTAATTGACCGATTTAAATACTATATAGTTTAAATTAACTTATAAATTGTGTTTATTTAACACAGAGAAGCTATTGTTGTTATGAATGAGGGCAATTAAACAATACAAACATTTGCACTTCTAATAGGTTCTCGTCACGTAACAAGTAATATCGAACGCCACATATAAAGGCAATTAATACTGCCAGGCAATGGCCATTGGCGGCGCCATCTAGGCAAGTATGCGTAATATCGATACTAAATCCAACCACGGTTTCTGCGGTACGTAAACTGGCCGCAGGAATTGCATAAACTTCCAGTCAGCTGTTTAAACCAATAAAATCTGGGTCATATGTCCGCGTGTTTTCTAAACAAGATACTAAAGTAAATGATCTGCGCACTCGATAAGTTACTGTGACTGCATTCATCTCATGTAACCAGTTCTTAATTCCTCCATCATCAACCTGCCCCTGAGACACGCACGCGTGAACAGAACTGCTCCAGCAAGGCAACAGCATAGCTCCACACCCGATGACACGCAATGCAGTTAACAGAGGGAACCAAAGTGTGACAATTATCCAAAATTCTTTAAAATATGATTTTAAGGAATATTAGTAACTTTTGGGGTTGTGTATAAATATACCGAAGATATTTTCAGTTAGTTATTTTTTAGCTGAGATTCTTAACTTATAGGAGGAACATTTTAAGCAACTAATATATAATATACATTAAGATGCTTATGAACGCTTTTACCTTGAAAATTTGAAAATTTATAACAAATACGAATAAATAAGTTTTCATTTTTGCTACAATATTCATGTCATTTAAAGTCATGCTTCTGGAATGTAAATCTGCAGAACACGAAAACTTTATAGCATAGTAGAACAAAAACCAATTTTTTCCCTAAATAAATATTTCATGTACTTAAATAAACAAATTGACATTAGTTACACAGAATACTGTGGTTCAGAAATAATTAGGTTGCTTCAGATTCTTGAATTTTCCAAAACAAAATACTTCTTGGATATTAATTTTTAAAAGTTTTAAAACCAAATCTGCTGTTAATGATGCAATAGCCTATTTTAGGAAATGTTTTAAAGAGGCTCTGTTCAAAACATGCTTAAGGCCAAAGACTTCTTTTTTGTTGTTGTAATTTACGTCCTCCAACGTAAGATGAATGGAATGGGTGAAATGATGCTCAAATGAATCCGAGGTCCATAGAGCTTTAACTTACCCGACATTAGTCTTTCACGATAAGGGAAAACCTCGGAAAAAACCTCATCCAGGTAACTCAACCTGACCGAGATTCGAACGTGAGGCAGACATCTACGCTACCGAGGCGGGCTAAAATACCTCTTAAAACATACACATCGTGCAACATTAGTATCTCAGTACTGCTAACTAAGACTGTATGTTTTCAAAGAGCCTTTGTCGAAACACTGAGTGCAATCGCTCTCAAAACCGATAGAGTTGTTGATGTCAAACACATTCCTTACAGCCAAATTTTGGTGAGAACAACACATTTGTTAATGTAGTTTATAGTTTTATTTATGACATCGTGAGCTGTTTTATGTTCCTGTTGCCTCTTTCCCTCCTTAGAGAGCAGAAAATCCCTCAGACTTTATTTTGTCAGTTGCCTACAGTACACGCTCTTATAAATGAAGGTACATTCACGTAGAACGGTTAAATTATCAGCACTGAATTTGGGAAATTCAACTTTCACCATGAACGAGAAGTGGATCAAAAACACTATCATCGAGGGTAGCCAAATGCACCAACCACAAATCTTGCTATTATTGTTACGTTGTAGATTGCACTATATGTTATCAAAATAGTTTATAAATTAATATATATTCTTGATATTCAAAGTCCTAATTGGAGGAAAAAGATGTAACGAGCGTTCATCACGTGATCACTCATGTTTTTGTGGCAGAACTGTAATCTATCCTAAATGGCATGGTTGTTAGACATGACCTTGTGAAGCTGTACAATGCAGTTAGGTACATAAATATTTGAAAGCAGCGGTTAATATAGTGTACACATTCCGATTTCAAAAACATATGATTGAAAATCAGCGTGAAGCTGTAAGAGAAACTATACTGCAGTTCTAAAAAGAATATTTTTATAGAACACAAAATTCGAATTTAAATAACGTTTAATTCATGATAAGTTTGTTAATTTTATTTCATACTGTACCTTAAAAAGACACAGAAAAGGAAGATCAGTTCGTTTCAAAACCCTATAATGCCTAGTAAAATTTTTCTAAAGACAATTCTTCATGTGCAGAGGATAAGGTTTGTTACGTGTTGCACGCTCTCAGAGCGCAGGAGAAAATTACCTTACCAGATATTTGTTGTCTTCAGCTCAACGGGTAGGTAGGTATAGGGCAAACAATTTAATGGTAGTTAGGTTCCAATAATAAAAAATGGCCGACTTTATAGTAAAGTACTGCCATATTTACAATGTGAACCACTAGTTTCTAGGTAGTAAATCAAACGTTTTGAAACAAAACAAGTTAATTAAATATCACTGCAGAGGCAAATGTCATATTCTACTGTGGAGAACTGTGTTATAAAAACAATATGAAAAGGTGCAATATCTATGCAAATAAGCGCACCAATGGAATACAACGGTCTCTATGCAACCAGAGATTATTTGCCTTAAACACAGCACGTATGATAATGCACATACCGCCAATGTAGCACAGTAATAAGCAACACATCACTGCATATATCACTCATGCCAACTAAATAAAGAGAATGTCACCAAGCATAACCAGAAATAAAACGGTGAAATATGTCAACAGATGAACTTATGGTGAAAATCAGCAGCTTGCCATCTCTATTAATGTAGCAGACGGCGATGACACGGACCAGCAGCTGAATGATCTTGCTACCTTCTTGCATCCTCCTACCTAAATCTGATCTGCCTCTCACTCTGCCCTTTCAAGTTGGTCTTCAGCGCACCCCTGTTTGCAGATTTGGAAATAAATTCAGAGCAGGTCGATTACCGCTGAAGATCAATTGGTTCAATGAACAGAGCACACCGAACTATCCTCAGGCAATTTAGAACTCTATCAAAGTGATTCTTAGTGTTTAAATATACTGTATAATACCTATACAAAAAGATTCAGATTTTTAAATTGGCATATCCTAACTTTTACGGGTTATTTTTAGATTTACTCTCGTAGTTTCTGTTTTTACAGAGAGCACTTTCATTACGTCATGTTACCTGCTGGGCGCTACTGGTCCTCTGCTGTCTGCTGCAACCAATACACGGGAATGATTACAGCACTACAACACTTCTATCCTCTTTTCCGATGTTCTCCAAGCCCGGAGAGAGCAAAGTAAGAAGGAGATCGCCGCTAAAAGTCGGCTTTGTGGTGGGTCTTGGTCATCCGTCAGCAACTTCTGCATTAGCTACGATTCACACATCAGCTACATCGGCTTCCATTAGTCCTAGCTTGGCACATACACTCGTGGCTCATCAGGTTGCTCCTGCTGTGGTCGTCAAGGTAAACCTCTTAGTAATGAGATGGACAGCAGACTTTCCATGTTTACTTCTATTTTACGACATAATTACTCCACACATATCAAAGCACATCAGATATTTTTAAGAAGCAGGTAATGTTATCTTTGTCTGTAGCTGTACATACAAAGACCTTGCTAATGATGCTCCACTAGCACATGCCGGGTATGGGGAACAGTCTAAATTCATTTAGGCACACACCTATATTATTATTATTACTATTATTATTACTATGATTACTATTGCTATTATTATTACTATTAATTATTATTAATCATTATTTTTATTATCATTATCAACACACCCGTAATATCTATTAATTTGTGACGTTTTAAAAAAATACTAACTGTGCGATTGACACAAAAGTTGCAATTTTAGAAGTTTGTTTATATAGCTATATCTGCCGCTCAAAAATGCCACACCCACATAATATGAGACTTCTACATAAAATATTTACATATGATTAGAAAATAAGTAATATTATTTATAAATTAGTTTTTCAGAAAACGGCATAAGACAACCTATGCAAATATGTTGCTCATTGTTCCGTTTTTAAAGGGACATTTTAAGAAAACACTAGGATTAGAATTTAGAAAGTTATATTGTAACACATTAACATTACTATCACTTTATAGTAAACTTGTTTAGTTTGAGATATTACACTGTTGGGTGTCTGTTTTCTGTTTACAATGGGAATGAGTAAAAGCATCACGATGCATCCACACGCACAAAGCAAGAGCTATGCAGTTACCGATGATGCTAATAGAGGTGACTTTTCTATAGAATTACCATCCTCATTATCACAAACAACTTAAAGATAATCCATATCATTTATCAAAATAACTGAAATTTCAAAAGCAATGAAAGCTCGAAATAATTCCTTGGAACACTCACTTTCTCTGATTGACGAAATTACAGTAACATTGTCGTTCTAAATTACAGGGAGTTACGTTTGACAATCTAATCGCGTGCTACAGAAAAATTCTTGTTACAGAACAGTATGTCACATTTCTGAGAAGCTATTTGGCAATTAAATACATCTTAAAGAGAAATCACCGACGAATTATGGTGCTTTTCTCATGGCGTCATGCAAAGTTTAAAGAAAATGTTCACTATACAAATAATTTAGACAGGAGTTTTGCCGAATAAAATCAAAGATTAACCTTGTTTGAGTAGTGAATAGGCTTTAATAAGGTAAGAATTCTATAAAACTATTTATCGTCATATGTCAGTGTATTCGTTTTTTCCTAATTTGGCGTTTGTTTTTATCATTTTTGTGTTTGTTTGCTTGTTATCTTATTTTACTTTGCTTAGAAATTCGGGCTTTAGTCATGACTCATTTGAGTGACGGGCACCTGGTCGAGTTCCATCATAAACACCTTATTCACCCGTTGTTGAACAGTTAACACAGTTTCTAAAATTTATTTAGTCCATTACTGTATCACCATACAGTTCCTTTAGTTGACTGTACATCTCTGCAAGCCTCACCTCATGGTCGGCTGGACCTTGCAATACATTGAAACGGTATTTTGATCAGAACAAAGAAAGCACCTAATTCAACACTTAGAAGAAATGTCACGGAAATCATACGACTTTGGATAGAAGTCTTACACGGCGGGAGTGAGAAAACGACGGTTACATCATTGGATAACTCCCTTATATGTGAGATAAAAAAAAAAAAGATTAGAGGGGTTCCCCAAATTTAAACCATAAATGATGGCCATGGAGTGTAAGCTACAATTTCAATAAACTAATAATTAAATTAAAAACAATTCAAAATCATTTATCACACATCTAAATAATAAATATAATTTCATTTACCAATATTTAATATTCATGCAATAGCCATTAATATAGCTACATCCCCTGGTCGATTTGATAAAGCGTAAAGTATACTAGCATTAAAAGATTTCACATTCTGATAATAAATAACTAAACAACAAGAAACCAATCCTAACTTCAAAAAATGAGTAGATTGTCATTTGTTACATTCTTCCTTACTTAGGTTAAGAACGGAAGATATTGAAAGGCAAGAAATGTTAGGAAGATTCAACTTGAAAAGCGCACTGGAAATTTATAGATAGATGAAAGTGATGTGGAACAGGGAAAAATACACTGATATATGTGATAAAGTAGCAAGAGAAGGCTTTGCATGGGCCAGAACAGGGGTGGTAAAACTGCAGGGTTTGGGAAGAGGGAGGGATCTGGAGAAATGCCCATTGTATTACCAAAGGGATAAAGGATGGCATTTGCTTTTAAAATGTGAAGAAAATAGGTTGCTTAGGGAGAAGATAGGTAAAAAGGAATGGGCAAGGCTACCAAAAGAAATTCAAACAATGAAGTTAATGAGTGTAAAAACTAGGACAAATTTAATTGAAATTGGGAACTTTTTGGGCAAAGTATGAGCCAAGTGGTTGAGGAAGATGAGTAAATATGAGGAAAATGAAGATGGTTATTTTAGATAAGATGCCAATGGGCCCAAGGGTAACCAGCAACTCAGTGTAGTAATAACTATGTAAATGTATAATAATCTGCAATTGAAATGGAAATAAAGATTACTTACTTACATGATTTCTTAGATGGAAAGGTTCATGCATAAAATGAGGTAAATAGTGCTTCATTATGACCAAACCGTACATGAAATTAAATCTCATTTGACCTCCGCTTAAATCCTTTTAAACAAATAGGTAATTTCTAAATTTAGATAAAACAAAACTAATGGGAACATCACATTCAGACCACTTAATTCCTAATTTACAATAAATATTATTAGTATTGTAGCAATAAATATTAAATTCTTTTGTTTATTTCTAGGTAATGACTTGCACTGTTGAAAACCTATATTACTTTTATTTCTAAAAGGAATATCTGACACAATTTGCGTGTCGACGAGGACATTATAGCAATCTTACTTGTTAGTGAAGTCTGAAGTTGTAATCTGCTGTCAATAGGAAATAAGTACTGCAATATGCTCCTTTGGACATGCTCAGTCTGAAGAGTACATAACGTTTTTAATTATAATTATGTATTGTAACAAAAGACAAATAAAATATTCTGTTTGAATGTAAGTTTAATACAAAACAAAAATGTACCTAACCCTGAACATTATCTTACTATAAAAATTTCTATAATGAATATATAGTATGTATCACTCTAACACTTAAAACATTTAGTCACACTTCTGTGGATAGCTTAGAGGTGGTGCATAATACACAGATAAGTATAATGAAAACGCATTATACTGGCAGTTTTAAAGCCGATATTTTCTTAATTTCTTACAATATTAACGCGCAAGATGTTTCAGGGTTAGGGATGCAACGATTCTGTACGAGCTTCGTATTTACATTTAAACAAAATATTCATAACGCTGCTATCATATTTTATAAAATGCACCTCCGTGAAGCGTGGGCAGCTGTGACATAACTTAGGAGTGGAAACAAAGTTGATATCTTGTCTTGAGTCTGATGGTATTGTTTAAATTTTTTAATATGCTGTAGTTACAAATTCACGCTCTTGCTTTCATATATTATGGGAGAACTGCTTTACAGAAATAAGTGATTGTTTACCTTTTACAGCATAGTAAGTACGTGGCCCACGACCTCAGTGTTACACATTTACCAGCGCCGGCTCACAGTTTAGGACGAGAGCTAAACCATGGACCTGCCACGACACACGCCTTAGTACCTACGATCACGCACGTGACTACTACCACAGTCTCAGAGCATGGAGTCACCAAATCTCCCACCCTTACTCTGGTGGATCATTCCCTCATACCTGTTGATGCTCTCGAAACACATTCTAAGGTTAGTACATCTTTCAGCACCCACTTAAACGGAATATCTACAACTTCTGCAGTTGACTTTTATTTTTTATAGGTTTTTGTCTCCCTTTGTTTCATTAATGTCCGATTGTATATTCCTTATCCTTTTGCACAATTATTTAAAAATATTTAGTTTGCTAAAGCTATGTGAATTGCCGAGATGATATCAGTGCCATGCACGACTTAACTATGTCGCAATACTTATATTGCATAAAACACTTAAATCTAGTACATTATTTAAATGCTTTGAGTTTTGTTTATGCTTACTAATAAGCATATTTACATATTTGGCCTAAATCTGCCACTCCCGTTGTGCTCCAAGAATCATTGTTTCCGAAGAGCAGGCATGGGAAGCACAACAGGGCATTTGTTTCTTGGCATCCACATACCCACTTATAATCATGCACTTTAGGGTTGAAACGCCTGGTACAGGAATTATTTCTCCCTGCTTTTGCACACTGCGTTATAATTAGTTTTGGAGTTTGCCTACCCAATTGCTTGACTTGCACTTTTTCCTCCAGGGTTCTTCTAAAGAAAGGTTAACTGATGAATCTGCTCACCGAATTCATGTTAATGCACGCAAAAGACATGGCGATGCCATCATCCATAAGAGCATAATTTGAAATGCAAAACTGTTTTGAGTAAGCCAATAATTCGAATTTGTAAATAACGAAATCCAGTAGTGCCTTTTGTTTTTTTAAAAAAAGGGTGAAGATAGGAAGGAAAGTGGTTGTGGCTTTATAACAGCCTGCCGGGATCCTGCTAAAAGCACTCCCATTATTCTAGGTAAAGTTGCGGTGCCGGCTGCTGATAGCGGGCGTCGATCATGACTAAAACCCGATCAAGTTACATGTGAATGGGGTGTAACTTGGAGAGACAATGTCTCTTTAGGGATGATAGTGGGGGTATAAGTCAGGGGGTGGTGGTCAAGCTGGACTCATGAGTAAGGGTCAAAGTGCAGCCAGCTTGTTGCTTGTAGTACAGGTTAAGTCTTATAGAGGTGTGCTGACGGTGGTGCAGAAGTGAGTGAATAGAGGTCGGAGATTCGCCGGTGAAGTTGGACTTGTTCATCCAGAATTTCATCTAGATTGTCATGAATGCTGTGTGGGTCCTTGGTGGTGATGTGTTTGTGAAGTTCTTTAGTCAGGTTGTGTAAGTCTGTGAGTTCAGATGGTTCGAAGGTCTTGATGTCGTAGATTTGTGTCGTTAAGTGTAGAGCCTTCCTTTGAAGTGAGAGGAGGGTGTCCTTGTTGGTGGCTGCGGTGGATGAGATCCTTTTCACGACAGTGCAAATGTTAGTGAGTAATTTGTCGTGTGCTGTAATAGTGTCGAATCTTGTGGTCAGATGCTGTAATGCTTCAGAGGTGGCGGCGTGATTGGAGCAACGGTGGAGACTGCATCTTCCAGGTTGTCTATACGTGTGCTGATGTTCAGTACTTCCGAGTGGAGGGCCTGAATCTCATCAGAAGGGGTCCTTGGTGAGATGGTGTCGGCGAAGTGCTCCTTTATGCATAGTAGACGCCTATTGGTGTGTTGGATTTCCTTGCATAACTCTTGTAGGGTGTGTAGCACATCGGGCGAAGTGGTGATGTGGTCGGCGCTGGTGGCTGAGGTCCTACTTGCCGGCTTCAGTGACCGAGGGTAGAGAGAGCACGGCGCCTGTCCAGTGTAGTGGCCATAATCATTGCAGGTAGCGCAGTAACGGCGTCGACAGCGTAGACCATGTTCCCTGTATTCTGATGTAGTGTGGAGGCACTACAGTAGTGGCAACTGGGTGGTGCAGTGCAGATGGAGATATGCCCATAGTTGCAGCATCTTCGGCAGGGTAAGTGTTGTTGGTGCTTGCTGGACTCTATTACCAGGCATTGCCCTAACAAGGGCAGGCCGGTGCTCAAGGCAGCGTGGCGTTCCCCTACATCTGTGAACTGAATTCGCACAAGGGTGGTGGGGCCTCGCCGGGTGGTGATCCTGGTTGCTATCGTTATAGAGGGCCACTGATTTGAAGCGGCGGTGTAGACAAAGCGAATGGGGAGATCGCGAGGAACTCCAACAATGACGGCGGTGAGGTTTACTGGAGACTTGGTTGCTGGCTGCAGCGGAGGTGAAGGTGCTCGGGTACCGATGACTGTGGGTGAGGGTGGCCGGCTGAAGTTACCTGCAGACGGTTGCGTGGTGACTAGTGATGTTCTGCAGGATGGCCCAGGTGCCGAGGGAGACGGCTGAGGGCTGGGCGCCTGGCGAGAGCCCAAAACCTCCAGGCCAGCTTCACTGTAGGTTCCTTCTTGGCCACTGAGGGTAGCTGGGAGACGGGTGACGGTGACTCAGGGCTGGCTGAAGACGGCTGAGTTGAGCCTTTCTTCGGCGGCTGGCTGTGCTGCTTCTTCTTGCCGGCGTTATTCTTTCCCATGCTGCGTGTCCACGAAGAGCAGCGCACACCTCGGAATCTCAAAATATTTTCGCCCCAGTAGTGCCATTTTTATAGTTTTTTATTTTTTATATTTTTTAAGACTTTATTAAAACAGAAACAAGGAACTTCGCCTCCTGTGTGGAAGCGGGGTTAGGTGGACATTTGATGGAGGTATTTGGCAGATCCCGCGTGAGCACTCTGGAAATTGACGAATGATGTTTGAACAGCAAGAATCGTGCTGCGTGGCGTGAAGTGTAAGGCTATGATGGCACGCATGGCTTGCGCCCTGGAAGCCAAACTGGGAATTCAGTGGCGGAGTAGAAGGCATTTTCTGGTGTAAAACATAGCGGAATTTTCTGGAGGGCGTTCGGGTACAGTTGCGTTGGTGGTGGAGCGTTGTTGCGTCTGTTGGTTGGGATTGGAGTTCAATGAAGATGAGGTCGAAAGACTCGTCCAGCATCTTGTATTAAGCCTCGACACGATGCAGCTTGTTGTCGGTTGTCATCTTCTTGATTGATTCGTCTATTGTGGTGATGTTGGGAACTATTGTAGCGAGTTGGTCCTGGATATCACGGTGATTCTTAGCAATTGGTGGAATCTTCAAGTGAAGTTAGTCTTGGTGTGCTGTTACGGACCTCGGCGTGAAGGTTTTGTAGGCTATCAGCGGAGGCAGATGTGGCGGTCTTGCTTTCAAGCGAGGCGAGGCGTTTGCTGATGTTTTGTATCTCTTGTTGTAAATTCTGTAGAATGGTCCTAAGGTCCTCGCTGGATGCGGCGGCGGCGACTGATGGTGCAGGTGTGGGTTGTTGTGCTGCCCAAGGTGTCGTTGTCGTGGATCGGCGCGGGTAGAGGGGGCACTGTGCCTGGCCCGTGAAGTGACCAAAGCCATCGCAGGTGGCGCAGTACCGGCATCGAAAGCGGAGGTCATGACTGGTGCTCTGTGAAGTCAGACTCGGTGCTCCGCAGTAGTGGCACCTGGGAGGTGCGCGCTGGAGACGGACCAGGTTGGAGGGTACGTGGTGGGTGGAGATCCTGGAGGCCCTGAACGTGGAAGGCCAACGTTGCTGTGCGGCGGCGAGGATAAAACGTGTGGGCAAGTCCCGTGGTGCCCCACGAATGATTGCTGCGTATGCGGCTTCTTGGCCTAGGACGATAACTGCGGTGGGGTCCCTGGGTGGGAGTCGGACTGGTCCGGCGGCTGGAGGAGTGGTGAGTGTCTCGGCGTATGTAGCCTGCTTGGGCAGGCGTGGTGCGGCGGTGTGCGGAGTTTGTTGACTGGGACGAGCTGCTGCCATGAGAGCTGCCGGCGCTTCGTGCTGCGATGAGTCTGGCAGTACGGGCCGAGTGGACTCGTTAGCCAGACGTGGCTGTGGCGGACTGTAGTGTCAACATACATTCCTGACTCCCGCTGGGAAGTAAATACCTGCCAGAGAGCACTTCCAGCGGTAGTTGTTTACTGTAACTGCTGCAGATGGCACTGAAAACACTACAGCAAAAAGCAGAAGCTTTAGTGCTGCGTTTGACTGTAGCACAACCCCAAGCAAAATCAGTCAATCAGAGGAGTGGTGTCAAAGCAAAGTGCCCCTATGTCACGTGCGTTCATTGGACAGCATTGCCGCAAACACACAGCTCTTCGGTGTAGCACAAATATTGGTCACGTATTACTTTAAAGTGTGCGATATCTAACCTTGTTTCTTGTTAGCACGCACAAATCTGATAAAACCAAAGAAAACGTTAAGCTATTCGTTTCAGCAAACCGACTATTGTGCCTTAGCACTGTAGCACCCAAGCATGAGCCGCACGTGCTTATAAAAATACTGCAAGCGGAACATTTCCGATAAGTCCACTGTCAGGAAGAAAATGAAATGAAATGAAAAGTGTAGTGTTTAACGCCCGCTTTTACTACATATAGCACCGCAGGCGGTGACACTGATGATGCATGAGATGAAGATGGAGCACCGGTGGAATGAGATGGTGGGGAAACCGGAGGTCCCGGAGAAAACCCGCCCCAACTCCGTGTTGTCCACCACAAATCTCACTTTGCGGTCGCCTGGGATCGAACCCGGGCCACCTTGGTGAGAGCCAAGCGGTCTAACCACTGAGCCACGGCGTGGCCGTCTCAGGAAGAATTACTTGGATTATTCTTATATTGACATATTATAAACAATTAGGGCTGACATAGACAAATCACCTATATGGACTTCTGCTGATGAGACGATCGATGCTGCAGGCCGTTTCACTGCTAATCTAATTGAGGGCGAGTTGGACAAAGCTGCATCAAAACCCTATTTAATTTGGAGGCAACAAGTTCAGTAATTGCTAGATTTATAAATGACGGACGTAAGATACTATGGATAAATGGCGTAAAAGAAGAGAGGGTACTACTGTTGTACACAGATGCAGCTCCATACATGTAAAAGCGGGGAAATATATTTTATCTAATCTTAGTGCATGTTGCATATAATGCGTCTCATGCATTGCAACGAGTGGCAGAGACAGAGGTAATTTCCCAGAAATAAATACGCTGATATCAGAAACAAAGAAGGTTTTCTTGAAAGATGCTTATTTTGCAAGCAGCAGCTGCCTTACATACCTTTGACCTGATAACAAGATGGGCAAAATGGATTGAAACTGTGATTTTCTACTCGTACAGTAAGTACTTCGAAACTGTGAAGTCAGTGATGGAGAATTTTTCTTCTGATAAAGCAGTATATGTGAGTGAATCCTTGTCAGCAAGAGCTCTAAAGTGCTCAGTTCAGTTTCATACATCGCAAGTCACTTCAGCTGGCTTCCCGTCAGTATCAAGAAACTGGGAACCTAAGGCATGTATGCCTGTTCAAGAAACTGTGGGAATAATAGAAAATGCAGTTCAGAAGGTGAGTGTAGCGGCAGGTGAAGTGGGTGGTGTAATAAACTACAATCTGTCGTGAAAAAGAACCCTGGGTACTTGTTTGTGCCATGATATTCATTTGTTTGTCGGGCGCATGAATATTTTACTTGGCGCCGGTTATGCGGCAAACTGGTCATGTGACTCGCCAGCGTGCAAGAAAGTAGTCTTTTTCCGGTTTTAGGTCAGACATGTTTGAGACAAGAACATTGATGTGATGTGTTTCGTTGTGTGGTTGAGTGTAACGTTGTTGCAATGAGTAGGTTAAAAATAGCGGTTCCAGCGCAGACCCAAATGAGCAAGATGGCGGCCATGCGCAATCGGTATGTTTAGTGGATTTAGACAGTGTTTAGGTAGGCAGTCAATCCTCTTATTTTGCTGTACCTTATAATGCTGTGTCCTGAGGTATGATCAGAGTTTGTCTTGAGCTATGATCTGAGGCTCTAGGGTTAAGGGCTGCAGGGTTTCTGAGGTAAAGTCTGTTGGTATGGGATGTTAATATCTGAAGGATTTAATGGTTAGGTCCAGAGGTATGATCTGGGACTCTATGGTTAAGAGTTGCAGGGTTTCTTAGGTAAAGACTATTGGTCTGGGAGGTTAATAGCTATAGGACTTAGAGGTTAGGTCTCGAGGTATGATCTGGGACTCTATGGTTAAGAGTTGCAGGGTTTCTTAGGTAAAGTCTGTTGGTATGGGATGTTAATATCTGAAGGATTTAATGGTTAGGTCCTGAGGTATGATCTGGGACTCTATGGTTAAGAGTTGCAGGGTTTCTTAGGTAAAGACTGTTGGTCTGGGAGGTTAATAGCTATAGGACTTAGAGGTTAGGTCTCGAGGTATGATCTGGGACTCTATGGTTAAGAGTTGCAGGGTTTCTTAGGTAAAGACTGTTGGTATGGGATGTTAATATCTGAAGGATTTAATGGTTAGGTCCTGAGGTATGATCTGGGACTCTATGGTTAAGAGTTGCAGGGTTTCTTAGGTAAAGTCTGTTGGTCTGGAGCTTGAAAGCTGTGGGATTTAGAGGTTAGGTCTTGAGGTATGATCTGGGGCTCTAGGGTTAAGAGTTGCAGGGTTTCTTAGGTAAAGACTGTTGGTCTGGGAGGTTAATAGCTATAGGACTTAGAGGTTAGGTCTCGAGGTATGATCTGGGACTCTATGGTTAAGAGTTGCAGGGTTTCTTAGGTAAAGACTGTTGGTCAGGGAGGTTAATAGCTGTGGGATTTAGAGGTTAGGTCTTGAGGTATGATCTGGGGCTCTAGGGTTAAGGGTTGCAGGTTTTAACAGGTAGGGTTGCTGGTATGGGAGGTTAATACCTATAGGATTTAATGTGGCATGAGCTCTAGGGTTAAGGGTTGTAGGGTTCATAGCTAAATGTTGTAGGTCTAGAGGATAAAGACCGTAGGGTCTTTTATCTATGTTTTATAGGCTGAGGTATGGTCTTATAATTTTGAAGTTAAGTTTGCTAGCCCAGCGATTAAAGGCGGTTAATCTTGGGGCAAGTACTACATTTATGCTTTACTATGTCATCCTATTATAAACTAACCTAACCTAATATACTCTTTCATTTCTACCTTCTTTCATCATTCTTATTATAACCTAGCTGTGTTTGGCTAGTGGCTTCCTTTGTTGCTCCTGTTAACCTATTTGTTCTCTTTCCTTAAGTTCCTCTATTCTACCACTTTAACCTAACCTAATATATCCCATGGTTTTAGCTTCTTGATCATTGTTGAACCTAGTTGATTCTGGTATTAACATTCGTTCTCTTTTCTTAAGCTGCCCCGTTTTTACCTCCTTAACCTATCCTAAGCATGTTTCTTTTCTCATGCTAACTACTTGTATGTATGATGCAAAGTTTTTAGGCATATCGATATTATAGCTATCTTTGTCACTGCAAGAGGTATATATGCTGATTACAGATCTTTATACAGTAAATTTAACCCTTTGTGTATCTGCTTCTCTTTTCCTAAAAATTGAGGTTCTTTTGTTGCTAGGGTTTCTTGTTTTTCGTACCTTCTCTATGATTTCAGGAACTCTATTCTACCTTGTTATGTTATGAGGTCTTATGCTTATATCTTAGGCTTTTTGATTAAGCCTTTTGATCTGAAAGACTATGTATTTTGGCTATGTTCCTCATCTCTTACGGTCACATGGCTAGGTCTTGAGGCATGATCTTAGGGCCTGGGGTTTAAAGGATATAAGTCTCATAGCTTAAGCTCGTAGGTCTAAAGGTTAAAGACTGTAGGTTTAGTGGTTAGGTCGTATGGATTCAAGGTTAGATCTCTTGGTCTAGAGTTTAAGGCTGTAGGATCTGAAGGTTACGTATGGAGGTATGATCTGAGGGCTCTAGGGTTAAGTGTTTTAAGCTTCATAGCTAAAGGTTGCTGGTCAGGAGGTTAAAAGCTGTAGGATCTGGAGGTTAGGTATTGAGGTATGATCTCGGAGCTCTAGGATTAAAAGCTATAGGCTTCATAGCTAAATGTTTGCCAGCTAGAGATATCTTCTTTACTGTTAGAGGTATATTTGCAATGGTCTAGGCGTACAGTTTTCTTACATTTTTTCATGCAGATTGATGTCTTCGTACTCTATGTGTCTTTTTCAAGCTTTTACCCCCTATGCATCGTCTTGTAATAAGTCGTTACGCTAAACCAATGTTCTAATGCTATTTCCATGCTTTTTCAGATGTTATGAGGTTTATGCGCGTTTCAGGGATATTTTAGACCAAGTTACGTTACTCAATTCATTTTATAACTAATTAAGAAGTTTTTCAAGGGTATTTCAGATTACGAGATAGTAGTTACTTTTTAAATTTACCTATTTTAACATTAACTAAAGTGTGTTCAGTTAGCTTATGTGGTGAGGTAGACGTCCCTCGTCTTTTTTCTCTGGACTTGGGACCAGCGTCAGAATTTGTTTTCTGAACGGTAGACTTAACGCCCTCCTCTGCTCTTATTATTCAGCTGTTTTCATGCTTAGATATTTTAATGCTACGTTCTAGTGTTTATTTCTCGGAATGAAAATTGTTTTTTTTTTCTGCTCTAGGGTTCCTTCTTTCATTCGCCGTTCAAAATATGACAATGTCCATGGGCATATGTGGATACTCCATAATCTGCAATTACTCTCTTGTCATCATGTGGAGATAGGGATATTTTGTTCACTTCCACTGACGCAACATTATGTTGATGGGACATAATTAGGTTCATTGGCGTTCTTATGATTTCTCTGCTTTTAAGACAGTCCACATAGCTCTCAAAGGTGATGTACTGTTTAATGGCACTATGTTTTATGCCTTTTATCTTCTTGATTATGCCTCCATCGATGTCGAGTGCATACATCTTCGGTCTCAGTCCAACAAAACGACGAATGATTTTTCCATTGGCTTCATCTTTAAATTTTCCCAACACTTTCTTGTTTTTTGTAGAATGACATATGTGCTCGCTAGGATAATCAGCAGTATCCAGATGTTCCAGAAAACGTAACTTATCCTGGTATATGTCTCCGGTAGTCACACGATGGATGAAAGAGTACATGAGCTTCAGATTTTCAAGCCCGTAATACGGCATTAGCACATCATAATGATACCAATACATCAAGGTCTTCGAGATATCCAGCACACACATCCCAATGTATATAGGCTTGTTGAAGACTATCTCCCGTGACGCCATGTGTATTGCAGCCAGATTGGGTCCATATATAGTTCTATCAATAAATGTAGGCTTAGCAACCAGTTTTTCCAATGTCTTCCAATCGGTGACAAGTCGTATATTCAGTCGGTTTCTGATGTTTTCCATAGTTTTACCAAACATGGCATTGTTAAAAAGTTTGTAAAGATCCTTCTCGAAATCATTTCTCGATCCTTGTCGTAGCCGGTTATTGAATTCCACATAAGGCTTTAACCAACATGACTGTTGAAATTGTAGCACCCGATGGATTTTAGTCAGTTGTAACCCATGACTAAGGGCCTGCTTCAAGGTCATGTAATGCACCACATACCTAGTTCGTGATCCAAGGTGAGGAATTAGTTTCCTTGTAGAAGAACCCGGGGGCTTGATACACTCAGGTAGGAACGGTAAATCATTGTGTAGGTCATGGAGTTCTGTAGGATATTGAAGGTCCACTTCTAAGATGTATCCGAGAGGGTCATCTTCTCGTAGTATATCTAGGTTGATATCTTCAGGAGAAACCCACTTAAAACCCCCGTAAGCAAGGGGTTTCTGCATCGCCCACGCGTACTGGTTATTTGAATCCTCGTACGTAATATATTGAGAGGGTTTACTTGAGTCATACTCCTTCATGTAGTGATTGTTCGCTTCTGCATACCGATGAGAAACTTGGCATAATCCTCCTCTTATACCTGCTTCAACCATGAGTAGCTGGTCATAATCCTGTAGTAATTCCAGTTCAATTCGTGTGTACAACAGCATTGCATCCCACGTAAGTCCGGGTGATGTATAATAATGTGCGGGATCAACTTTATGGGTTTTCAGGGTCTGCTCTCTGAATGTTTCAAACACATCTGCTAGTAGAAGGACATCCGAAGTTAAGTAGAGGTCACTGTACTCGCCTAGTGTTCTGATGTTGAAGTGACTCCATACGGTTTTTGCATGCTGATACTCTGCATCACTAATTTCTTCTCTGTTTAACTTACTGTAGAATGCTTCTCTCCGAGGAAGTTCTGTCTCACTCAAAACATCCCATGATGTAACGTAATCATAGGGAAACACACCTTTACGCATCATCAAATCGATCTTCTCTGCTCCAAAGTACTTCTGAGTTTCAGGATATGATGTTAGATTTTTTGCTAGTTTATCCAAGCTGGTACTAAGGAAGCGATAGGTATCCACAAAACGAAGTTTAATGTCACCAACATACTTGGAAAATGATATATAACTTTCCTCAGAGCTAGGAATAACTTCTACTCTATCGCTAGTACAGCCTAACTCCTTAACAATGAAATGGGAGTCATATCCACTCAGGTTATGTATGAAGACAGGAATATAATTAGGCGTTTTACAGGTTAGATTACACTGATTATGTAGACTTCCTCGATATTCACCACTTATATGATCATGATCTCGTACTTTCCAGTTATCGTCGGTAAATTCTTTACCACATAAGGAGCATTCTGTAGAAGATTCGAATGATTTTTGTTGCTTATCTGTCAGAGTTAATGGAGCACCAGTTTTGTATACAGCATTAATTTTCTTTGCGAGAGAACTTACATACTCCATAAACTTCGGTGCAGCGTCACAACCTCGATATACATAGGGTTCAGTAGGAAGACCAGTCTGTAAACCTTCAATTGTAGCTGAGGATTTGACATAAACACAGAAACTCATAGGAATATGCTTCTGATATGGAACTGTATAAGACGTTTCGGGATTAGAAGAACACCCGTGGTAAGGGGTAAGAATGCTTTCAAAGTCAGCGTATATGACATAAGGTAATTTCAACATCCTTTCATGATTCTTGAATCTAACAATAGATTTCTCCTTAGTTGGCATAACAATCTTAGCAACTCCGTGTTGGCTACATATTTTTCTATGCTCATTTAACCTCTCAACTCCTCCATTTCGATACTCAAAGTGCGTAAAACAGCGTTTGCAGATACAGAGTTTTCCCTCACATTTGGTTTTTTGTTGATGAATAAGTCTCTCGAAATTCTTTATATAAACGTAATGATGACGTCCAGCTGAATTGCTTAACAGAAGCAGGTCGCGATGCTCAGTCAGTTCTTCATTGACAACTTTCATAGGAAACACTTGATTTTTCTCATCCAGCCCGAAAACATTTATAGAGATGTTATTTTTTCGTTCAAATTTCGGGATATCAGTCAGGCTCGTAGGAAACGAGAGGCAGGAAAAGTCATATCTCTCTTGAAGATCCTTATACTTGCTAACACGTTGAGGATCCTTGTGAATGAACTTGGCGAGAACAGCATACATAAAACACTTTTCATCTTCATAATTCTGTGGATTTATGCAGGCTCCTTTAGCTCCAATAGAGGTCGGTAGAGGGATGTAACTGGTTCCCCTCAGTCCATTATTCTTGTTGATTCTAACACGCACACCATCAACAGCTAATAAAGCCCAACTGCTTCCTTTAAGTTGACTTTCCTCCATTTCAGTACAAAGTTTCTTGAATTTACTTTCCAATATGGCGTCCAAGTCACTTTCTAAAAATATTGCTTGATTTGGCGTTTTAAAGGCTTTATCAGTAGTGTCACCAACGGCATTCACAAACCGACATTCAGCCATGAGGTTAATTTTCACACTTTTATGCATCCTCAGTTGCTTCTGAACGGCTTGAATTATCCGCTGTTTTGATTCCTGGAGATATGTATTCAGGTCTTGGCATGTAGAGCACTGGATGAAATATGATTTCAGTCGATCCTGGAAAGCTGTTTCATATTCTACGACATCGTCTTCATCAGGAACCATTAACAGCAATTTATGTTTGGTAGGCTCGATCTTGAGTTTCTTAGCAGTAGTTATTCTCTCGCATCGTTCTTGGTGAGTATCTCTGCGATTCTCAGTATCATAAACGTTACCACAATGTTTACATTCGTAAAACCGGCCACATACCAGCTCATGTCTCTTTTTATTGTAGCTTTTCAGGAAACTCTTTGCACATATGCTACACCTATTTTCAGGTATAGTGTCTAACAGAGCTTCCATCGCTATAGTTTTTTGTTGTGTGCAGGCTAATTCTCGGGAATATGCTGCCAAGTAAGTGTCATGATACACTTCTCACTTCTGTTCTTCACCTTGATAAGTTATCAGCGCTACTGATGATGAATTTCACTGTAGAAGCTGATCCGCTATGCTATAAACACACTAGCGTAATTACAATCTAAGATCGATAAAGCTCTCTTTATACACTTAGCACAGACCTAATAGAAAACTTCATCATCCCCTTCACCAATGGGATTCGAAGGTGGCACTCCTATCGGAGAAAACCTAAAGGAAAACTTCATCACACCACCACCACCACCACCACCACCACCACCACCACCTTTGTAGTTCGAAGGTGGCGCTCCTATCGGAGAAAACCTAAAAGAAAACTATTATCTTGCTACCACAGGGGTTCGAAGATGCTTCTACTATTGGAGAAAACCTAAAAGAAAACTCTATTAATTTCCCAGTTTTCGATTATTCTTTAACTACTTTACAATTCACATGAGAGAAAAAATTAGACAAATTAAAATTGAAAAAGGAAATAAATAGCTAGATTTGAAGATAAAATTTAGACAATTCAAACGAGTATAAACACGACTAAGCTCCGCCTTTTAGTTTTAAAGTTACATTAGGAGCTCCCATTGCCACCCGTAGACACCTCTCCGTCATCTTCAACCACGTGTTCTTGATTCTTTTCACACATATCTTAACATAACAGTTCTATTTTTCTCAAGTTCATTTATTACACCGTTTAACTGATCCACGGGGCACCCTTAGAATCCTTCACTTCATCCTCAAACACACCTTCTTGAACCCTTTTGATATATTTTAACCTATTTATGTTTGTTGCTACGGGCATCCGTTCTCTTTTCTTAAGTTAAATTATTACGGCCATCTTGTTATGTTTGAGTCTCATGCTTATATATTAAACTTTGTGATTAAGTATTTTGATTTGAAAGTCTATGTAAATCGGTTAAGGTAAACATCTCTTCTCAACATGAGACAAGTCATGATGTATGATCTTATGGGGTGAGCTTGTGAACACGCCTAAGCATTTATATTCAAAGGTATTTAAATTATCCCACCGAGATTTGAACCTAGATCCTAAGGCGTAAATTACCATTTCAACAACAATTCACACCTAGAGTATATATGTATACGCTATTTCATTGCGCTAACGTTATTAGTTCAAGAGTTATTTAAGATTCAAGTTATTGCGACAGAAGCGGTTATCGAACCACGGGTCTGTAGGATACGGAATCATAAATCATTCACAGCATATGTTGAATGAAAAAAACCTGCACTTTCCCCTGCTGTTCTATGTGCAATAGATCAGAAATAGAACACAATTACATAATTCAATGGACGATGGGAACTGAACCAGGGACCCTTGAGCTACACGTTGTCAGCATATGATTAACTATGAGAAGCATAACCATATAAAGGTTATTTCACTTCTCTAGACCCAGCGGTTACAGAGATATTTAAATTAAACGATTCAGGACTCGAACTAAGGACTACAGGTATACAGTATATACCCTGCGGACCTAGCTAACCATATGTAAGTAATAAAGTTTATCCGAACTCTCTATCATAATTAGTTTCGGAGTTATTCCAATATAAGCAGTACTCTTCTGCCCCGAGATTCGATTAGGGGACCATTGATAAAACTACCAGTCAGACAGTCAGTAAGGGCACGGACACCCCTGCGCGGTAGAAAGGCAGCATGCATCGTCTTTCCACCCCTGGTCGGCATCCCATTAGTTTCCGAACACTCTTTATTTATCACATGCAGGTGTGCCTGCGTCTTGGGACAAGGGCTTGACAGGTCATTAATCAAGGAGTAGATATAATATGTAGGTTCCAGATCAATTTGCATAATAGGGGGAGGGGGTGTGAGGACCACCCAAGATGTTGCAGGTGGTATGGAACGGGGAGGGGAGGGGGTGTGAGGACCACCCAAGATGTTGCAGGTGGTATGGAACCTACATAAGTATACTACTCCTTGATTAATGACCTGTCAAGCCCTTGTCCCAAGACGCAGGCACACCTGCATGTGATAAATAAAGAGTGTTCGGAAACTAATGGGATGCCGACCAGGGGTGGAAAGACGATGCATGCTGCCTTTCTACCGCGCAGGGGTGTCCGTGCCCTTACTGACTGTCTGACTGGTAGTTTTATCAATGGTCCCCTAATCGAATCTCGGGGCAGAAGAGTACTGCTTATATTGGAATAACTCCGAAACTAATTATGATAGAGAGTTCGGATAAACTTTATTACTTACATATGGTTAGCTAGGTCCGCAGGGTATATACTGTATACCTGTAGTCCTTAGTTCGAGTCCTGAATCGTTTAATTTAAATATCTCTGTAACCGCTGGGTCTAGAGAAGTGAAATAACCTTTATATGGTTATGCTTCTCATAGTTAATCATATGCTGACAACGTGTAGCTCAAGGGTCCCTGGATCAGTTCCCATCGTCCATTGATTTATGTAATTGTGTTCTATTTCTGATCTATTGCACATAGAACAGCAGGGGAAAGTGCAGGTTTTTTCATTCAACATATGCTGTGAATGATTTATGATTCCGTATCCTACAGACCCGTGGTTCGATAACCGCTTCTGTCGCAATAACTTGAATCTTAAATAACTCTTGAACTAATAACGTTAGCGCAATGAAATAGCGTATACATATATACTCTAGGTGTGAATTGTTGTTGAAATGGTAATTTACGCCTTAGGATCTAGGTTCAAATCTCGGTGGGATAATTTAAATACCTTTGAATATAAATGCTTAGGCGTGTTCACAAGCTCACCCCATAAGATCATACATCATGACTTGTCTCATGTTGAGAAGAGATGTTTACCTTAACCGATTTACATAGACTTTCAAATCAAAATACTTAATCACAAAGTTTAATATATAAGCATGAGACTCAAACATAACAAGATGGCCGTAATAATTTAACTTAAGAAAAGAGAACGGATGCCCGTAGCAACAAACATAAATAGGTTAAAATATATCAAAAGGGTTCAAGAAGGTGTGTTTGAGGATGAAGTGAAGGATTCTAAGGGTGCCCCGTGGATCAGTTAAACGGTGTAATAGATGAACTTGAGAAAAATAGAACTGTTATGTTAAGATATGTGTGAAAAGAATCAAGAACACGTGGTTGAAGATGACGGAGAGGTGTCTACGGGTGGCAATGGGAGCTCCTAATGTAACTTTAAAACTAAAAGGCGGAGCTTAGTCGTGTTTATACTTGTTTGAATTGTCTAAATTTTATCTTCAAATCTAGCTATTTATTTCCTTTTTCAATTTTAATTTGTCTAATTTTTTCTCTCATGTGAATTGTAAAGTAGTTAAAGAATAATCGAAAACTGGGAAATTAATAGAGTTTTCTTTTAGGTTTTCTCCAATAGTAGAAGCATCTTCGAACCCCTGTGGTAGCAAGATAATAGTTTTCTTTTAGGTTTTCTCCGATAGGAGCGCCACCTTCGAACTACAAGAGTGGTGGTGGTGGTGGTGGTGGTGGTGGTGTGATGAAGTTTTCCTTTAGGTTTTCTCCGATAGGAGTGCCACCTTCGAATCCCATTGGTGAAGGGGATGATGAAGTTTTCTATTAGGTCTGTGCTAAGTGTATAAAGAGAGCTTTATCGATCTTAGATTGTAATTACGCTAGTGTGTTTATAGCATAGCGGATCAGCTTCTACAGTGAAATTCATCATCAGTAGCGCTGATAACTTATCAAGGTGAAGAAGAGAAGTGAGAAGTGTATCATGACACTTACTTGGCAGCATATTCCCGAGAATTAGCCTGCACACAACAAAAAACTATAGCGATGGAAGCTCTGTTAGACACTATACCTGAAAATAGGTGTAGCATATGTGCAAAGAGTTTCCTGAAAAGCTACAATAAAAAGAGACATGAGCTGGTATGTGGCCGGTTTTACGAATGTAAACATTGTGGTAACGTTTATGATACTGAGAATCGCAGAGATACTCACCAAGAACGATGCGAGAGAATAACTACTGCTAAGAAACTCAAGATCGAGCCTACCAAACATAAATTGCTGTTAATGGTTCCTGATGAAGACGATGTCGTAGAATATGAAACAGCTTTCCAGGATCGACTGAAATCATATTTCATCCAGTGCTCTACATGCCAAGACCTGAATACATATCTCCAGGAATCAAAACAGCGGATAATTCAAGCCGTTCAGAAGCAACTGAGGATGCATAAAAGTGTGAAAATTAACCTCATGGCTGAATGTCGGTTTGTGAATGCCGTTGGTGACACTACTGATAAAGCCTTTAAAACGCCAAATCAAGCAATATTTTTAGAAAGTGACTTGGACGCCATATTGGAAAGTAAATTCAAGAAACTTTGTACTGAAATGGAGGAAAGTCAACTTAAAGGAAGCAGTTGGGCTTTATTAGCTGTTGATGGTGTGCGTGTTAGAATCAACAAGAATAATGGACTGAGGGGAACCAGTTACATCCCTCTACCGACCTCTATTGGAGCTAAAGGAGCCTGCATAAATCCACAGAATTATGAAGATGAAAAGTGTTTTATGTATGCTGTTCTCGCCAAGTTCATTCACAAGGATCCTCAACGTGTTAGCAAGTATAAGGATCTTCAAGAGAGATATGACTTTTCCTGCCTCTCGTTTCCTACGAGCCTGACTGATATCCCGAAATTTGAACGAAAAAATAACATCTCTATAAATGTTTTCGGGCTGGATGAGAAAAATCAAGTGTTTCCTATGAAAGTTGTCAATGAAGAACTGACTGAGCATCGCGACCTGCTTCTGTTAAGCAATTCAGCTGGACGTCATCATTACGTTTATATAAAGAATTTCGAGAGACTTATTCATCAACAAAAAACCAAATGTGAGGGAAAACTCTGTATCTGCAAACGCTGTTTTACGCACTTTGAGTATCGAAATGGAGGAGTTGAGAGGTTAAATGAGCATAGAAAAATATGTAGCCAACACGGAGTTGCTAAGATTGTTATGCCAACTAAGGAGAAATCTATTGTTAGATTCAAGAATCATGAAAGGATGTTGAAATTACCTTATGTCATATACGCTGACTTTGAAAGCATTCTTACCCCTTACCACGGGTGTTCTTCTAATCCCGAAACGTCTTATACAGTTCCATATCAGAAGCATATTCCTATGAGTTTCTGTGTTTATGTCAAATCCTCAGCTACAATTGAAGGTTTACAGACTGGTCTTCCTACTGAACCCTATGTATATCGAGGTTGTGACGCTGCACCGAAGTTTATGGAGTATGTAAGTTCTCTCGCAAAGAAAATTAATGCTGTATACAAAACTGGTGCTCCATTAACTCTGACAGATAAGCAACAAAAATCATTCGAATCTTCTACAGAATGCTACTTATGTGGTAAAGAATTTACCGACGATAACTGGAAAGTACGAGATCATGATCATATAAGTGGTGAATATCGAGGAAGTCTACATAATCAGTGTAATCTAACCTGTAAAACGCCTAATTATATTCCTGTCTTCATACATAACCTGAGTGGATATGACTCCCATTTCATTGTTAAGGAGTTAGGCTGTACTAGCGATAGAGTAGAAGTTATTCCTAGCTCTGAGGAAAGTTATATATCATTTTCCAAGTATGTTGGTGACATTAAACTTCGTTTTGTGGATACCTATCGCTTCCTTAGTACCAGCTTGGATAAACTAGCAAAAAATCTAACATCATATCCTGAAACTCAGAAGTACTTTGGAGCAGAGAAGATCGATTTGATGATGCGTAAAGGTGTGTTTCCCTATGATTACGTTACATCATGGGATGTTTTGAGTGAGACAGAACTTCCTCCGAGAGAAGCATTCTACAGTAAGTTAAACAGAGAAGAAATTAGTGATGCAGAGTATCAGCATGCAAAAACCGTATGGAGTCACTTCAACATCAGAACACTAGGCGAGTACAGTGACCTCTACTTAACTTCGGATGTCCTTCTACTAGCAGATGTGTTTGAAACATGCAGAGAGCAGACCCTGAAAACCCATAAAGTTGATCCCGCACATTATTATACATCACCCGGACTTACGTGGGATGCAATGCTGTTGTACACACGAATTGAACTGGAATTACTACAGGATTATGACCAGCTACTCATGGTTGAAGCAGGTATAAGAGGAGGATTATGCCAAGTTTCTCATCGGTATGCAGAAGCGAACAATCACTACATGAAGGAGTATGACTCAAGTAAACCCTCTCAATATATTACGTACGAGGATTCAAATAACCAGTACGCGTGGGCGATGCAGAAACCCCTTGCTTACGGGGGTTTTAAGTGGGTTTCTCCTGAAGATATCAACCTAGATATACTACGAGAAGATGACCCTCTCGGATACATCTTAGAAGTGGACCTTCAATATCCTACAGAACTCCATGACCTACACAATGATTTACCGTTCCTACCTGAGTGTATCAAGCCCCCGGGTTCTTCTACAAGGAAACTAATTCCTCACCTTGGATCACGAACTAGGTATGTGGTGCATTACATGACCTTGAAGCAGGCCCTTAGTCATGGGTTACAACTGACTAAAATCCATCGGGTGCTACAATTTCAACAGTCATGTTGGTTAAAGCCTTATGTGGAATTCAATAACCGGCTACGACAAGGATCGAGAAATGATTTCGAGAAGGATCTTTACAAACTTTTTAACAATGCCATGTTTGGTAAAACTATGGAAAACATCAGAAACCGACTGAATATACGACTTGTCACCGATTGGAAGACATTGGAAAAACTGGTTGCTAAGCCTACATTTATTGATAGAACTATATATGGACCCAATCTGGCTGCAATACACATGGCGTCACGGGAGATAGTCTTCAACAAGCCTATATACATTGGGATGTGTGTGCTGGATATCTCGAAGACCTTGATGTATTGGTATCATTATGATGTGCTAATGCCGTATTACGGGCTTGAAAATCTGAAGCTCATGTACATGGATACTGACTCTTTCATCCATCGTGTGACTACCGGAGACATATACCAGGATAAGTTACGTTTTCTGGAACATCTGGATACTGCTGATTATCCTAGCGGGCACATATGTCATTCTACAAAAAACAAGAAAGTGTTGGGAAAATTTAAAGATGAAGCCAATGGAAAAATCATTCGTCGTTTTGTTGGACTGAGACCGAAGATGTATGCACTCGACATCGATGGAGGCATAATCAAGAAGATAAAAGGCATAAAACATAGTGCCATTAAACAGTACATCACCTTTGAGAGCTATGTGGACTGTCTTAAAAGCAGAGAAATCATAAGAACGCCAATGAACCTAATTATGTCCCATCAACATAATGTTGCGTCAGTGGAAGTGAACAAAATATCCCTATCTCCACATGATGACAAGAGAGTAATTGCAGATGATGGAGTATCCACATATGCCCATGGACATTGTCATATTTTGAACGGCGAATGAAAGAAGGAACCCTAGAGCAGAAAAAAAACAATTTTCATTCCGAGAAATAAACACTAGAACGTAGCATTAAAATATCTAAGCATGAAAACAGCTGAATAATAAGAGCAGAGGAGGGCGTTAAGTCTACCGTTCAGAAAACAAATTCTGACGCTGGTCCCAAGTCCAGAGAAAAAAGACGAGGGACGTCTACCTCACCACATAAGCTAACTGAACACACTTTAGTTAATGTTAAAATAGGTAAATTTAAAAAGTAACTACTATCTCGTAATCTGAAATATCCTTGAAAAACTTCTTAATTAGTTATAAAATGAATTGAGTAACGTAACTTGGTCTAAAATATCCCTGAAACGCGCATAAACCTCATAACATCTGAAAAAGCATGGAAATAGCATTAGAAAATTGGTTTAGCGTAACGACTTATTACAAGACGATGCATAGGGGGTAAAAGCTTGAAAAAGACACAAGAGTACGAAGACATCAATCTGCATGAAAAAATGTAAGAAAACTGTACGCCTAGACCATTGCAAATATACCTCTAACAGTAAAGAAGATATCTCTAGCTGGCAAACTTTTAGCTATGAAGCCTATAGCTTTTAATCCTAGAGCTCCGAGATCATACCTCAATACCTAACCTCCAGATCCTACAGCTTTTAACCTCCTGACCAGCAACCTTTAGCTATGAAGCTTAAAACACTTAACCCTAGAGCCCTCAGATCATACCTCCATACGTAACCTTCAGATCCTACAGCCTTAAACTCTAGACCAAGAGATCTAACCTTGAATCCATACGACCTAACCACTAAACCTACAGTCTTTAACCTTTAGACCTACGAGCTTAAGCTATGAGACTTATATCCTTTAAACCCCAGGCCCTAAGATCATGCCTCAAGACCTAGCCATGTGACCGTAAGAGATGAGGAACATAGCCAAAATACATAGTCTTTCAGATCAAAAGGCTTAATCAAAAAGCCTAAGATATAAGCATAAGACCTCATAACATAACAAGGTAGAATAGAGTTCCTGAAAGCATAGAGAAGGTACGAAAAACAAGAAACCCTAGCAACAAAAGAACCTCAATTTTTAGGAAAAGAGAAGCAGATACACAAAGGGTTAAATTTACTGTATAAAGATCTGTAATCAGCATATATACCTCTTGCAGTGACAAAGATAGCTATAATATCGATATGCCTAAAAACTTTGCATCATACATACAAGTAGTTAGCATGAGAAAAGAAACATGCTTAGGATAGGTTAAGGAGGTAAAAACGGGGCAGCTTAAGAAAAGAGAACGAATGTTAATACCAGAATCAACTAGGTTCAACAATGATCAAGAAGCTAAAACCATGGGATATATTAGGTTAGGTTAAAGTGGTAGAATAGAGGAACTTAAGGAAAGAGAACAAATAGGTTAACAGGTGCAACAAAGGAAGCCACTAGCCAAACACAGCTAGGTTATAATAAGAATGATGAAAGAAGGTAGAAATGAAAGAGTATATTAGGTTAGGTTAGTTTATAATAGGATGACATAGTAAAGCATAAATGTAGTACTTGCCCCAAGATTAACCGCCTTTAATCGCTGGGCTAGCAAAATTAACTTCAAAATTATAAGACCATACCTCAGCCTATAAAACATAGATAAAAGACCCTACGGTCTTTATCCTCTAGACCTACAACATTTAGCTATGAACCCTACAACCCTTAACCCTAGAGCTCATGCCACATTAAATCCTATAGGTATTAACCTCCCATACCAGCAACCCTACCTGTTAAAACCTGCAACCCTTAACCCTAGAGCCCCAGATCATACCTCAAGACCTAACCTCTAAATCCCACAGCTATTAACCTCCCTGACCAACAGTCTTTACCTAAGAAACCCTGCAACTATTAACCATAGAGTCCCAGATCATACCTCGAGACCTAACCTCTAAGTCCTATAGCTATTAACCTCCCAGACCAACAGTCTTTACCTAAGAAACCCTGCAACTCTTAACCCTAGAGCCCCAGATCATACCTCAAGACCTAACCTCTAAATCCCACAGCTTTCAAGCTCCAGACCAACAGACTTTACCTAAGAAACCCTGCAACTCTTAACCATAGAGTCCCAGATCATACCTCAGGACCTAACCATTAAATCCTTCAGATATTAACATCCCATACCAACAGTCTTTACCTAAGAAACCCTGCAACTCTTAACCATAGAGTCCCAGATCATACCTCGAGACCTAACCTCTAAGTCCTATAGCTATTAACCTCCCAGACCAACAGTCTTTACCTAAGAAACCCTGCAACTCTTAACCATAGAGTCCCAGATCATACCTCAGGACCTAACCATTAAATCCTTCAGATATTAACATCCCATACCAACAGACTTTACCTAAGAAACCCTGCACCTCTTAACCATAGAGTCCCAGATCATACCTCGAGACCTAACCTCTAAGTCCTATAGCTATTAACCTCCCAGACCAATAGTCTTTACCTAAGAAACCCTGCAACTCTTAACCATAGAGTCCCAGATCATACCTCTGGACCTAACCATTAAATCCTTCAGATATTAACATCCCATACCAACAGACTTTACCTAAGAAACCCTGCAGCCCTTAACCCTAGAGCCTCAGATCATAGCTCAAGACAAACTCTGATCATACCTCAGGACACAGCATTATAAGGTACAGCAAAATAAGAGGATTGACTGCCTACCTAAACACTGTCTAAATCCACTAAACATACCGATTGCGCATGGCCGCCATCTTGCTCATTTGGGTCTGCGCTGGAACCGCTATTTTTAACCTACTGCAATGCAAAGACGTTTTTAGTTTATCTAAATGTTAAATGTATTGTCTTCTTTATGATTATTCATACAAGAAATGTAGCGTGTGCAATAAATTTATCCAGAGATATGAATACAGCCCTATCGAGTACAGTCAACAAAATCAGTTTCCTTGATTTCTGCTAAAATCAAGTGGTCCTCCGAATTAAATTAATCACGACACGAACATTGGTCCTTCATGGGCGGATATTATTGTGCATCGCAACAGTTTCCTCTGCATGGATTCAGTGGGCCCCAGGACGTCAGGCATCGGGATCTACACAGCAGATTATCAGTATTTCATTCGCAACGACGCAGTAGCCTGCATCGCAACACATTTCAGGTCAGAACATTCCTTTTCTTTCTTTCTCTCATTTAAGCAAGTCTCATAACCATTCAATATGGAGCAGGATTTGAAAGCTCTTGTCAAAAGAAGGGGTATAATTAAAAGAAAATTTACCTTTGTTCGAAAATTTCTTGATGAATTACCAGAACAGGTCAACATTTTCATATTGAGAGCTAATTTCGATAACTTAAGTGAAATTTGGTACAAATATGAAGCTATTCAGACCCAAATTGAATCTCTTGTGGAAGCGGAAACTGAATTAGATATGCATGCAGAACACGAGGAGGAAAAAAGAAACAGTTACCTCGAATTGAAGGCTAGGTTAGCTGAATTAATACAGGATCATGAACAGCAAGAAAATGGTTCTGGACATTCGCAGCACACAGTGCAGTCGCAATCGTCACAAGCAGCTAAATCTATCAAACTGCCTGTGATACAATTACCAAAATTTGAGGGTGATGTCACTCATTTCAAACATTTCTATGGCACATTTACAAGCTTAGTGGTAAACAACCAAGCTTTAGATGCTATTCAGAAATATCACTACTTACTTTCCTCTCTCAAGGGACAAGCTCATTCACTAATACAGAACATACCTGTCACTAGTGAAAATTTTGATGTAGCATGGGAGCTCATATGCTCACGCTATAACAATACAAGATTAATAGCTACAGATCATATAAAAAATTTATTAGCACTACCAGTAATGCATAAGGAAACAGTAAATGAACTACGTACCTTGCTCAACCATTTTCAAAATAACTTGAATGCCATTGAAGCATTAAAACTTGAAGTGCCTTTGCATGAAATCATTTTAATGCAACTTCTCCTAGAAAATTTGTCTGACACCACACGCAGAGAATGGGAGAGTAAAATAGATTCTCAAAACTTCCCTTCTTTGAAGGATCTTATGCAATTTTTAGAAGCAAGAGCACACTCTTTTGAATTGCTTGCTAACACTGCATGTAACAAGACGGTAGTTAAGCCTAAGACTGACTTGCACTTTGCTAAGCTCAACAGCAGAGACAGTAAACACTCTTACCTATCCACGAGTTATCGTGTATGTCCATTTTGTCAGTGCAATCACATGCTACATAATTGTGATGACTTCAAAAACCTTAATGTGCGTTGGACTTTCATTAAATCCAAGCGCCTTTGTGCCAATTGCTTTGCTCCTAATCACATATCAAGTAAATGTAATCGTGCCTCATACTGCAATTGTGGCTCATCCACTCACAGCAAGTTGCTTCATGATAGTAACAGAAAAAAATTTTCACGTGCAACTTCATCTAGTGCTGTAAATGATTCTACTAGAACAATTGACGCACCATCTAGCTACTGTTCTTTTAAATCAAAATCCACACAGCAGGTTTTGCTTGCCACCGCACTAGTGCAAGTGGAAGACAGATATGGCAATCTCATACAATGTAGAGCACTCCTCGACTCTGCCAGTCAATCCAATTTCATAACTGCAGATCTTGCGAAGCGCTTACAGCTTAACAAGGTGACAGCTGATACGCCTATCAATGGTATAAATGGCACCATTTCTACGGCCACACACCATGTTAAGGTCAATATGAAATCTATGGTACATGATTTTAAGACTAAAATTGAATGTCTAGTACTTCCTCGTATAACAGGAAAACTACCTTCCACACATATCAATTTGTGCAACTGGAATATTCCTTCTAGCATTCCATTAGCAGATCCTAGGTTCAACTTTCCTGATGAAGTTGAAATCCTAATCGGAAGTTCCTTATTCTTCGAGTTATTGCATGGGAAAACCTTAAAGAGACTAGGACATCCTATACTAGCCAGCACAGACCTCGGTTGGATAATATCAGGCCCTATTCCAAGGTCATCATATAAGTACAAGGCTAAGTGTTCGCCTCAGCATAATTTATTCATCAGCACTGATAACCTTGACACACAGTTAAGACATTTCTGGGATTTGGAAGAATTTCCTCAGCATGTTCTTACTAAGGAGGAAAAGGAGTGTGAAGAATATTATGTAAAACCAACCACTCGTAATGTCGATGGTAGCTTTACAGTTCGTCTACCCGTCAAGGAGGACAAAAATTGCTTATGTGAATCTAGACAGCAAGCCATCAATCGCTTTATGCACTTAGAACGACGTCTTCAAAACGACATCACACTTAAAGAAGATTACACGCAATTTCTCTCTGAATATGAATCCATGGGACACATGAAGCAAGTGTCACCACCAAAGGAAGGCGAACCTTGTTACTATCTTCCGCATCATGCAGTTTTCAAACCTTTGTCTACTACTACTCGCACCAGAGTTGTATTTGATGCATCTGCGCAGTCATCTCCAGGACTATCCTTGAATGATGTGCTGAAGTTGGGTCCTATTATTCAGGATGACCTTATCTCCATAATTTTACGATTCAGAACTTATTGCTATGCATTCTCAGCTGACATTTTTAAGATGTACAGGCGAGTGAAAATGCATCCTATGATCAAGATCTTCAAAGAATAGTATGGCGAGAAAACAAAGATGGACCTATCAAGGGCTACGCTCTTACTACAGTCACACATGGTACCAAACCTGCATCCTTTTTGGCCATAAGGACTTTGCATCAACTAGCTTCAGAGGAAGAGGCTAAATATCCACTAGCTTCTCAAGCTATCCGTGAATCCTTCTACGTAGATGATTGCTTATGTGGTCATAATGATCTACAGCAAGCTTTACATATTCAGAGGCAGCTACTTCAAATGTTAGCCAGTGGTGGATTTCCACTTAGGAAATGGTGTTCTAATCATGAAGATATTTTAAAATCCATTCCACCGGAACACAGAGAGACACAACTTCCACTTTCATTGGATAGCAGTGAAAATGTGCAAGCTCTTGGTCTCCTCTGGCATCCTGGAACAGATCAATTCCAGATACAAGACAATCCATCTCTTCAGGATAATCTAAATTCTAGCTACACCAAACGAAGCATACTTTCTGTCATATCATCTATTTTTGATCCTTTAGGCCTAGTCAGTCCTATTGTCATAAATGCCAAGATGTTTCTACAATCTCTTTGGTTGGAAAAACTCGGTTGGGATGAATTGATACCATCTCACCTCATCCAACAATGGCTAAATTTATGCGAGACATTGTCCATCATTCATGCTATACGTATTCCAAGACACGTCCTAATCACAGGTACATTAAGGGCATACAAATACATGGGTTTTGCGATGCCTCAGAAAAGGCTTATGGTGCCTGTATTTATCTTCGTTCTATGAACAGCTGCAATGAGGTGAAAACCAGACTTCTTTGCTCCAAATCCAAGGTTGCACCATTAAAGAAACAAACCATTCCTCGGCTCGAACTTTGTGGTGCTTTAGTACTCGCTAAACTTTACAAGGTTGTAGCTAAACTTAAGCTGCAGACTTCACAGAACTATCTATGGACGGACTCTATGATTGTTCTAGCATGGATTAAATCCAACCCACTCAAATGGAAGACTTTTGTAGCCAACAGAGTTTCACAAATACAAGAGTTATCAGAAACTGCTGCTTGGCGATATGTAGCTACTCAAAATAATCCAGCAGATCTCATTTCAAGAGGAGTTTCAACTGAACATCTTGCCTCAAATGACTTGTGGTGGAAAGGTCCTGATTGGATCTCACAACCCTTTGCATCTTGGCCAGAACAACCCAAACGATTAGATATTCAAGATGCCACTGAGCAACGCACTACTGCATGCTTGATGGTCACTACAGAAAGTGATGATATCATTTCTCGTTTTTCAAAATTGTTACGCCTGCAGAGAGTGACAGCATACATGCTGAGATTTGCATTGAACTGTAGAAACAGCAACACGAGACTGCAAGGTCCTCACTCAGCACTTGAGCTTCAACAGTCATTGCACTGCTGCATTAAGCTTGCTCAACAATCAGCTTATATCACAGAGTTAACAGAACTTAATGATAAAGGACACGTTCCTACTAAAAGCTCATTGAAATCTTTGCATCCATTTGTCGAAAATGGGAGGTTTACTCCGAGTAGGGGGAAGAATTGACAAGGCTGAAACTCCCTTCCAGTCAAGACATCAGCTCATCTTACCTCCTAAGCATCATCTTACCAAACTAATTATTGAAAGTGAACATGTTAAACTTTTGCATGCTTCCAATCAGCTACTTACCTCTTCTCTTCGACAACGGTATTGGATACCGAGAATAAGGGAAACTCTTAAGTCAGTCCTACACAAGTGCTTGCCGTGCTTCAAAATCAAGGCCAAGGGAGCTCAACAATTAATGGGCAATCTACCTAGTTACAGAGTGACTCCAGCGAGACCCTTCCTACGAGTTGCAGTTGATTACGCTGGTCCATTCTTCCTACGTTATGGCTTGCCTCGCAGCAAGGTCAGGTGAAGGCCTATCTTTGTCTGTTTATCCACAAAGGCAATTCACATTGAGTTGGTTTCAGACATGACTTCTGAGGCTTTTGTTGCTGCCTTACGAATGTTTACAGCTAGACGAGGATCGTGTAAAGAGATCCTAAGTGACAATGGCACAAATTTTGTAGGTGCTAACAACAAACTTAGAGAACTTAGACTACTTTTGCAATCTCGCAAGCACCAAGAGATTGTACAAGACTACGCTTCATCTAATGAATGCACATGGCATTTATACCACCCAGCTCACCCCACTTTGGAGGATTACATGAGGCTGCAGTGAAATCTATGAAATATCATCTTCGTAGAGAAATGGGTACACAAGTACTGACCTATGAACAATTAACCACATTACTAATTCAAATTGAGGCTTGCTTGAACTCCCGTCCATTGCTACGCCTTACTGATGATCCTTTTGATACTTCCTACCTTTCTCCAGGTCATTTCCTCATTGGAGAACAATTAACTTCCATATCATCACCTTGTTCTGACAATCTGAATCAGTTGCAGAAATGGCAACAGCTCCAAGATCGTCTACAACATCTGTGGCGGCGGTGGTCAACCGACTATCTACATTCACTCCAGCAGAGGCAAAAGTGGTCCAGTTCCAGTGAAAATCTTAAGGCAGACACCATGGCCCTGCTAATGGAAGACAATTCATCTCCTCTGCATTGGGAACTCGGAATCATCACTGAGACTCATCCTGGTGGTGATGGTTTAGTGCGGGTAGCTACAGTGCGAACTTCTAAGGGTGAATATAGGCGTCCCATTGTGAAACTGTGTCCTCTGCCAGTTCAAGAACAACAGTGATATTTTTCAAAGTGTGCCTATGTTAAATTAAAAAAACTGTTCAGTTTTTTGGGCCCCAGTATGTTTGCGCCATGATATTCATTTGTTTGTCGGGTGCATGAATATTTTACTTGGCGCCGGTTATGCGGCAAACTGGTCATGTGACTCGCCAGCGTGCAAGAAAGTAGTCTTTTTCCGGTTTTAGGTCAGACATGTTTGAGACAAGAACATTGAAGTGATGTGTTTCGTTGTGTGGCTGAGTGCAACGTTGTTGCAATGCAAAGACGTTTTTAGTTTATCTAAATGTTAAATGTATTGTCTTCTTTATGATTATTCATACAAGATATGTAGCGTGTGCAATAAATTTATCCAGAGATATGAATACAGCTCTATCGAGTACAGTCCACAAAATCAGTTTCCTTGATTTCTGCTAAAATCAAGTGGTCCTCCGAATTAAATTAATCACGACACGAACAGTACTCGAATCTTGTTATTTTGTCTCGATTATTTAATGCTGAAAAGTAGAGTCCCCTGTAAAATTATTCCTAGCACAATCCCTCTGACTGACCTCTTGCGAAGTCGAGTGATCTTTCTCAATTTATAAAAACATATTTCCTGACTGAAGAATGCTCATGCCAACAGAACACTTGGGAAAGTATATTATAATTAATTTTGTATACCGTTCTAATATGTCTTAAACGCTTGGGTGAACTCGTATTCGGTAGTAAAAGTGAAGCGATTAAAAATAAACGTAGAGATTTGACTAGCCTGCCGGTAAGTTTATGTTTTTTAATAAAGAAATAATACTTTGTAAGTTACATATAATTGCTTCATTACATATTTATTTACATAATTCAGCAATTTGGTCACATATTTATGTACTTATTGTCTTAATTTCATATTACATAAAATCCGGGCTCTAGTCATTAGTCATTTGTGTAAAGGGAGCTTGTGATGGAGAAAGTTCCTTGAAAATTTTCGTGTCTCATCCTTGGAAGATGTTGAACTCAGATATCAATTTGGTGGATATTTAAAGGACTTTTCGTTTCTGATTTATGCTCTTCACAGACAGACACAGAGACCCGCTTATAAAAATGCTTATTTTATTTATTGCTTTTATTTAGGAGACCGCAAAACGCGTATTTCCAGTGAAATATGCATATAGAATTTTTAGATGCAAAACATAACTTACCTACTTAATGTAATGGTGGTATTTAAATTATAGAGCAGTATAATAGTTTCAGCTGTGCTCGTATAAAAGGTCTTCATAGGATTTTCTTCTTCACATCCATCCTAATAATTTATATTAGGTTTATTAGCTTCGAATTATCATAGTGAATATAAAGTTTTCGGTTATTAGGGAAAATTGTGTTTTAAACTGTACGTTCCCATAACGTTATACATGGCCAGTCTGTAATGTCCGGTTTCCGAGTTTGACTGTTATTACATCCGGCCGCAGGTAGGTGGTTGCAGGTTCGGTCCTAGGTGTGACTTTATTAATGATCAGAAACCACTGGGATTTCACTATTTCCCTTTATACAATTTATTACGCCCTCTCCACATGCGAAATGCTTGAAAATATTGTTTTTGAGGTTTATTTCAATTGGCATATATACATATTAATGTTTTTTGTGGTATAAATCTATCAACTTTTTTACATTTGTAACACTAATCTACTTAGTGTAGGACACTATAATTCATTTTCTATGTGATAGCTGTAAAATTATCATGGTTATATTTTAATTTAAACGTAATAGTCGAACTTTAGTGATATAATGTCTTTAAGGGAGGAATTTTCAGGACATTACTTAATAATAAAAGCCTTATTACTTTATTAACCAAACTGATTAAATCGTTACATAAAACATATCTGGTTTAGACACTATTGTTTTCCATCACCATCACCTCATCCTTAAACACGCTGCTGATAAATATTGTTGTATATATTTATTGTTTCTCTTAACTACCCTTTTGCTCTTTGGTATTTACTTTTCTCCAAACTTTCTTTTATTAGGTTTGTGCTGTGACGACTCGGATTCGAACAAGTACTTACGAATTACAAATATTAATTACAAATTAATATTATATTAATAAAGCTATACTCTAAATAATTGATTTGGACAGTCATGATTTAATATCTGCTTAGTTAAACCATATATTTAGATTTCTCATAAACCTTTGCTCAATAGCTTCATGGGAGTCTGTAAACCGACATAATGAAGAGGAATATCTTAAATATCTTACATTAGTTAATGCATTTTTATACTGCATTTTGAATACAACCACGGAGGAATATATGTACCTATGTAAAAGCATCTACTCTAATTTGAATTAATTTCTGTGCCAATATTTCTATCACAATGAAGTTAAATAGTATTTATTATTCTTTTAACAGTGTAGTAACTGCAGGATATCTATGAAGTAGTAAAGGTTGGATAAAGTCGTGTGGTTGGTACACGATCATATATATAGTGTGTTAAGTGCATAACTGGAGAACGAGAAAAGTTTTGAGCATTTGTGTCGAAGTCAAGTGTTTTTTACTTCTAATATTCTCCAAGACACTTAACACAGATGCATAACTCCTGGTTGTTGGTCTCAACAATAACTTGCAGTTCACAATTAGCTGCTACTCGAGGTAAATCACAAATGTATATATGTTAACAAATATTAAGAAAATATAACACCCAGATTTGATCTGCATAATCAAATTTAATTACAAATTATAATTATTACAATCTTCATTAATACATATATTAATAATTAAGACATTTAATATATTTCATGCACATACGTGCAGTAAAATGACCAAACACCAGGGAGGCTTAGTTACCAGAATTCAACTTTCCAATATAGCAACACGGACCAAAAGACACTACCATTGAAAACATATGTAACAGAAATGAGTGACAGCTACGTATTTTGTTTCAGGCCCTTGTTGGAAGTGGAGTGTCCAAACAGTCAAGAGTGAGTGTGTCCCCAGAGTGCAAGCTGACGAAGACAGATATTACCGTGGAGCATCCCCCTCCTGCCACAATAGTGGACCACGCAGCTCACACCGCGATAGTGCACCCCGTGGCCAACACCGTCATCCATAAGGTGTCCACCCTCACTCATCATCCAACACCCGTCATCACTCACGAAGTGAGCGTCACGCACATAACTCCACCGCGAAACGTGTTCAGGACACACATTGGAGGTTTCGGCGTTGGTGTAGACTTTGGCGGTCATGGCAGCGGTCACGGGTTTTTTGTGTGATTTACATTAGAACTCACAGAGTATAAGATGTATATAGTTCCTCAGGATCATCTTCATAGTACGTAAGGTGGTGAATTGTGTAAATATTGACAATTACAGTGCTTTTTCTCATTGTGTTCGATTATTATATTTCTTAAGCACAAATGAAGGATTGTCCACAACTTTTAGACAAAGAAAGTTCCATATATTGGGAAGAGCACATCACCTTCTAGCGTTAGTTTCTACAGCATATATATTTTTCGTGGCAGATTACGGAAGCTATACATGTCCTAGATTTGGAATTAAACTCCTGAATTCAAGTGACAACTGGATGTTCAAAGGTACTTCTATAACTTAGGCTTTCACTGAAAAGTGGTGCATGTTAAAATTGTTTCGGTGTTAGCACTTAATTGAACTCTCCAGTATCTTTGAAAACTAAAAATTCTAAAGCTGGCAGTAGCGTTATAGTCAAAGGTTTCACTTCTTGAAACGGGCAGTTTATTGCAAATACAAGAGAATGGTATATCACCATTGCTCTATAATATATTACTTTCTTAATGAGTCACATTTTCTGGCCAAATATTTCCTTTGGACTTATTATTTAAGTACTGTAGGGTAATCTGTCCTATTGGATATTACACATTCTGCCAAGGCTGGGAAATAAGCAAAAGAATCACATGTATTGAACTTATTATTTTACAAGAGAATTTAACGAACATTTATTTTTGTATGTATTTCTTAATAATAGATGTAAAATTTCACCATCATTTTGTTGAAAGGTTAAAACGACTGTAGGAAGTTTGAAAAACGTTTCGGCATGTGACTCGTAGCTTTAAAATACCAAGATCAGGAGAGATGTATGGGAAGTGAATTATCAGTTGAAAATGTGCAGGTATCAGAAAATTCAAACATTATTAAAGAATAACTGGAAAGGGATTAAATTGCGAACATTTTTAACATAAGAGTGTGCTTTGAAAAGATTTGCCTTTTCCTGTAGTAGATTTTGACCATCTCTTACAGCTTAGCATGTACACAAAAGTCATTCAGAATGAAAAGGATCTCACAGGCTGTTCGTAGAATATCAGCAGGTATATTTGTCATACCAATATGTCAAAATATATTATGTTATAGTAAATTGTTACACCAGCTGTTAAGAAAATCAAAATTAACTTCCATTTTTCGCATATACGTAAAGAATTGTTTGGAGTAATTTTTTCTTATGAAAACCATCTGTTCATTTTTGAGTTTTTCAGTGCATAAACAAATGTAAAGATAGATAGGGAAGACTGTGATATAAACCCTTTTGGTAATGTTTTTGGATTAAGAGAGATTTAAAATATTTCCAGTAAAATCTTAGTATAGAATTTGTTAAATAAATTTTCTTCTTATTATTGGAAAGTAGCAAAGAAAGTTAAAAATACTTATTACAAGTTAGTAATGTCTAATGTTAGTTGTTAATTTCAAGGAGAATGAATATCGATTCAGATGTTACGACCTCGACCCCGGAGAGACTTACAAAAGACCCAGACTTGTGCTAGGCCCACCATAAACTCATAAACCACACCTTACCCCTGAAAAAAACTTTCTTAGAACTTCCAAAACATTTCTCTAAACACTATCACCACAATTTACCCACCACCCCTTAGTTAAAAGCCAATCTTTGTGCCAGTAAGGGACGTAGTCCCGGTATGGCAATAGTTGAAGGACCCTCCTTGCGGAGGACTCCCTTCAACGACTCCTCTGTGCTGCGTGATTCAGATGTTATTCACAGAAAACAAACTATATATTTATAACCACAGCAAGAAGTAAATACACATTATATATTAAAGTTATTAAAGATGATTTTACAAATAGTCTTTCTGTGACTGAAGGGCGGTGATTAGTAAAATATTTACATAGCATCTTCCACATATACACACATTGTACAGAAAAATGTGCTGTTTCTGAAGAGACACATGTTTTAGTGAAGCGATTTCGGTGAAATAATATTTAAGTTTTCATTTTGAAGAAATACTGAGGTTATTTGCAGGATATATTGTTGGAGACTGCATATTTTGTATGCAAGAACATACGCCAACTTTGGTTTAACAAAAGTAATTTGATTTTCTTAAAATAATGAGCATAAGTTTTTTGTTGTTGTAATTTACGTCCTCCAACGTTAAGTCATATCGGAAAATGAATGAAATGGGTGAATTGATGCTCAAGTGAGTCCGAGGTCCATGGAGCTTAGAGTTACCTGACATTTGTCTTTCAGGATAAGGGAAAACCCCTGAGAAAGCCTTACCGAGATTCGAACTCGGGACCTCTTGAACGTGAGGCAGACACGATACCAAGGCGGGCATCAGCATAAGTTGAATTATAATAAACATAACTAACATTTTCTTATTCTGAAGGAAAATTTAACATTCCAATGCATACTGTTGACGGCAATTAAAAAACAAAGCAAAAAGAAAAAAAAGAAAAAAGAAAAAAAAAAAAGAAAAAAAATATAAATACTTTAGTAAATTGCAATATTGTTTATGAAAACTTCATTCTGAGGCAAATATTAACACATAGAAGTTTCAGTATCCACACTTAACCGATTATGTTACATTTGACGAAAGTGTATTAGCCACGAAACAAACAGCAGTGGTGGATGTGTCCTAAATATTTATTTTCAGGTAGCTTGACCATGTTGTATACGGCAGATGACTTCGTATTCCGACAATTGTCAAGCAAAGTGCACCTTAAAACTAATGGAACAAAAGTCTATGCTACTTCACTTCCTATGCGAGCGTGATTACGCTCTTAATTCAGAATGAATTTATTAATTCAGAATGAATAATCAAATGTTTGTTTTAAAGCCCTCAGCTTCCTCTACGTAAGTTCAAGTTTTAAACCACAATGTTATACGATATCAGACAAGTCTGATGTACATGTGCACATTTTTTATGGTTTCACGGAATAAAGTCTGTTTCTTTGACCAGGCAGCGCTCACTCTTGAACAACTATTGCTATTGTTCTAAATATACAAGAAATGTAAACACATGATTTGCAAGTGTCTTAACATTTATTTGTGATTTAACAGTTGAGACACATTTTAATATTGACAAATACCGAGTTTTATTGAAATTGAGATTAAAGCTGCTCACCTGAAGTTACAATTTGATGTTATTTAGAAATTTGGTCATAAAGTTATTTAACAATAATAAATATGCATTTGTAGCGAATATGCTACATTCTGCATAAATGTTGCTTGCAAAACATCACTAAAAGGAATAAAAGAGGACGCAAATCACAGCTCTATGAAATGACATTTCAATAACAGTAATTCGAAAACGGCCCCATTATAACAGACTCTTAAACACGATTGAAGAAATAAGACTCAGTTGAACATAATTTATACAATAACTTTATAAGTTACTGATCAGTATGCAGTGAGATACAAATAAGATGTCTCAAACATATCACGTAAAGTGATAGTGCTTTCCTAGTGTTCAAATTCATTAAGGGCATTAGAAACTATGCACTTCAATGATATCTGTTGTTGACAATCCGCTTCTGAATTAAGCATGATGATGTGAAATGCTCATTTGAACTACCTTTCATGTTATCGCTACCAAAATTTTAATTTAATTCATAAATGTTTATATATATATATTTTTTTTTTCTGAAGATATTTCTTAATTTTAATCACTCCAAGAGAAACATGTTGTTCACATGATATTCAGTTTTGAACGTTTTCATTTTGGTTTATCTAACAGAATTCAATATACCTAATTATTTTATTTTTAACAAGTGCACAATAGTTTGAAATACATAATTCCTAGAGCTCTCTCCCAAAATTTTAAAAGGTTAATGAACTAAAATCTATGGTTCGATGTGCATTTTAAAACGAGAAAAATGTTGAAGAAAGAAGTTGAGAGTATGGCCTAAAGTTAAACGCAATACTTATATCACATTAAATTATATCTAAATCGTAGAAGAGCAATTAAATAGTCATTTGTAATTTTAAATTTTTTGATATTAAAAATCAAGTTGAGTAGCATAATAGTTAAATTAGTAAGTGCAATAAAATAGAAAATATAAAAAGTAGAAGTATTTCACATTTCTCAAAAATTTTGCAAATGCCATGCCTTAAAATACTAAATTTGGTCCTGGATTATAGCGTCATAACTCAGGATGGTTTGGAGGAATGTAAAACGAAGGCACTAGTTAAAGCAGATAGAAGTTGTGCAAACATTTAAACAGCTTTTGGCAATATGTAGATTTTTAAATTCAGTTTCCAGCAACTTTAATATTACTTTACTGTGCCTAAAATTACAAGTAAGCGTTCACTTAATTTGGAAGCTTTTTTGCGTTTAGAGTGCTCTGACGTGATGACAGTATTGCAGTTTAGGAATGCTTATCAGCGCCACCACTGTTAAAATTATGAACGACTTGCAAGTCCTGTGTGTGTCGCCCTCTTGTGTCTTGAGTACACTTTATTTCATAGCTAAGGTGCACGTTGATACCGCCAGGCTGCGTGCTTGATGTGAGAGCGTCGAATGGAAAAGGTTAGGAAAATACGTTTGGTAGTAAATATAACCTCTAAAATTGTGGAGCAAGCAGGAACCCTGGTTAAGATCACTCGTTACTGAAACTTATTTTCTACAAATTTCAGCCAATTTAGTTAATTCTTTTCATATATTCGCACAAAATAAAATACATGTATAGAAACATAGGAATGTTATACCTAAGTTGTTAACAGCATTATTTAGAAAACATAAAATAAAACTACATTTAAGACATTCCTCATGATAAAAGTTTGAAAACAACTTTCCTAGATACGGCGCATGATGATCTAATTTATAAAGTTCTTTTTGCAAAAATTACATTAGGATATATAACAATAATGATCAAACTACAACAACAATGATGATGATTGATGATGATAATAATAGTAATAGTAATAATAATAATAATAATAGTAATAATAATAATAATAATAGTAATAATAATAATAATAATAGTAATAATAATAATAATAATAGTAATAATAATAATAATAATAATAATAATAATAATAATAATAATAATAATAATAATAATAATAATAATAATAATAATAATAATAATAATAATAATAATAATAATAATAATAATAATAATAATAATAATAATAATAATAATAATAATAATAATAATAATAATAATAATAATAATAATAATAATAATAATAATAATAATAATAATAATAATAATAATAATAATAATAATAATAATAATAATAATAATAATAATAAATAATAAATAATAAATAATAATAATAATAATAATAATAATAATAATAATAATAATAATAATAATAATAATAATAATAATAATAATAATAATAATAATAATAATAATAATAATAATAATAATAATAATAATAATAATAATAATAATAATAATAATAATAATAATAATAATAATAATAATAATAATAATAATAATAATAATAATAATAATAATAATAATAATAATAATAATAATAATAATAATAATAATAATAATAATAATAATAATAATAATAATAATAATAATAATAATAATAATAATAATAATAATAATAATAATAATAATAATAATAATAATAATAATAATAATAATAATAATAATAATAATAATAATAATAATAATAATAATAATAATAATAATAATAATAATAATAATAATAATAATAATAATAATAATAATAATAATAATAATAATAATAATAATAATAATAATAATAATAATAATAATAATAATAATAATAATAATAATAATAATAATAATAATAATAATAATAATAATAATAATAATAATAATAATAATAATAATAATAATAATAATAATAATAATAATAATAATAATAATAATAATAATAATAATAATAATAATAATAATAATAATAATAATAATAATAATAATAATAATAATAATAATAATAATAATAATAATAATAATAATAATAATAATAATAATAATAATAATAATAATAATAATAATAATAATAATAATAATAATAATAATAATAATAATAATAATAATAATAATAATAATAATAATAATAATAATAATAATAATAATAATAATAATAATAATAATAATAATAATAATAATAATAATAATAATAATAATAATAATAATAATAATAATAATAATAATAATAATAATAATAATAATAATAATAATAATAATAATAATAATAATAATAATAATAATAATAATAATAATAATAATAATAATAATAATAATAATAATAATAATAATAATAATAATAATAATAATAATAATAATAATAATAATAATAATAAAAATAAAATAATTGTCCATTAAATCTTCAAATCTAAAATTTAATAAAGGACTCAAGAACTTCTTCGCTCATCTTTAAAAACTATATGCAAACAGAAAATCTGTAAGAAATTGCACGAATATTGCATTATGAACATTTTAATGTGGCTAAAGCGTAATACGAACAAACTGTGAGAAAACCAGTATTGAAATTGCCAATTTAACTTTGCATACGTTTGCGCATAGAGAAGAATGAACCTATGCCACAGTGTTTGAAGATGTTTTCTACTAGCATTTAAAAATTGATTTCTTTCATGAAATTCTAGTGGAAATTCTTCATCGAATACCGATAAATATTTCTTTTTGTACCAGATTCTGTAACATCCGAAGTAAACAAAAAGAATAAAAAAGAAAATTCACATAAAACTACAAGTTCTTTCAAAAAACAAGATAGAAGTTATAGCTGCTGTAAGGGAAATAATCATACATGTTTCACTTTTAATACTTCCTCTAAGAACGTCAACATGTTTATACATGTTTGCATACTGTCCACTTCTCTTTGCTCTCTTTCTTAATACTTCATTTTAAGAGTGATAAATATTAACCCCAAATGGCTTTACTATAGCTTTATTCCAACTGTGAAAAAGGAGGAAAAAGGTTTTCATTAAAGTCAAACATTTAAAAGATAAGCTCTGCTATAACACATTATTACATTACTATAAAGCAGTGGCGGCTGGTGGGTTAAATTATTGGTTGTGCACAAATGAAAAATAAAATACAGAGTAGTAATGACTCACCTACTTATACTGATTCTCTGCTCTACTCTCCTTAGACCTGGCGAATCTATCGATAACTTTTGCGTTGAAGTCGCTGATCTTCATAACAAAATCTCTCTCAATTGAAAGCATTGCTAATGCTGTCAATCGGTCCTGTGACATTGTGTTCCTAAGGAAAGTTTTTATTCTTTTTAAAGTTGAGAAACAGCATTCTGCTTCAGCGGTAGACATTGGCATAGTTAACAGTACTCGGAGGAGTTTGACATATTCGCTGAATGTAGTACATAAATTGTTTTCCTTATTGAAGTCCATCAAGCACAAAGCGCCGGACATTCCACGAAATTCCTCTCGACTGTAAATTACCTATACAGTCAGTTCTCTACGAATTTTTGTTCCAATGATAAAAGGATAGAAACTTACTGTTTCTCTAAGGGAATCCTCTGGAAATGTCTTAGAAATTTTCTTTAGGAAACAAAGTTGAGGCTACCAGATGCCCCGTGAAGCTAAATCAATCCTTTGCTTCTCTAAGAATGTCACATACTTCAAGAGCTTCTCTTCTTTTCACATCATGATCTTCTATTCTTCTCCTCTTAATTGCAGTTTCTTCGTGTTCCTCGATATCCACGCTATTTCTTACCTCTTACACTTCCCTTTTAAATGCGTTTAGCTGGGCGATGGCAAATGTTGCATTGCAGTCTTGTTTCTGCAGCTGATTGTACAAAATGTCCACATGTGGCATGATCTTGTAGAAGAAAGACAGCCAGAATACAAAATTATAATCTTTCAAAGTGGCCATAAACCCAGAAGCTTGAACAAGTGTGGCGTTGTTGTTTAACAGAGCTCTCTTCTGAATAACCTCCATGCATTTAATTAAATTCTCCCTGTGTTCGAAAAGCAGAGCACACACAAGCTAGGCCTGATGGTCACGCTATAGCCGTTGCTAAGAGTAGGAGGAGCTAGGTTTATAAACCTCCATTTAAGGAATGTATAAGAAGCCATTCCCCTCTCTTCACCTTCCCGCAACCCCCTCTGAGAGCCTACATTTGGGTGAAATCTTAGGTTAACTCTTCGCTGCAAACCTGAGGCTCCTACAGCTAATCACTGTTTATTTCGACTTCTGCGGTCATGGGCAGCTACAGACGATAAGCGTAATTGAAACATGTTTGTATATAAAACAATGCAAACAAGTACAGCTTTAATGTGAAAAATGCACCTGTTGTACATTCAAAATCAGTGGGTGTAGCGCAAACCTGCAACCTTATGGAGGAACCGCCCCTGCTATAAAGAAAGAGAAGTAATAACGTAAGACCTCAAGAAGTAGGGTAGGGTAAAATAAATTGTTACAACACCGAATATCTTGGATTCTTATTTTATAATTAATGTCCTCCAAGTCAAGTAATATCGGAAGATGAATGAAATGATGCTCAAATGGGTCAATCCATGGAGATTATCCTTTATGGTTTAACTTTATCCAAAAACTCACCCTAAGCAGATTCGAACTCAGTATCTCATGATAATGAATCAGACGTGTACCACCTATGCTACACATGCAAGCATATTTGTGGTGGCAAATATTAAGAATATTTTCCCTAGATGGAAGATCTGGGTAATGGAGTAATGCATGTCTAACTCTTACAGCCTCACAGTTATAAAACATCCAGTAATGAATATTATACAGGTTATTAATACAACACTTTTTTAAAATTGAAACCTACTCCAACGTTATGTCATATCGGACGATGAATATACTGTGTGAAATGATGCTCAAATGAGCCCAGGGTCCATGGAGCCTACAGTCACCCGAAATTCGTCTTTCAGAATAAGGGAAACCCCGAGAAAACCTTATCCACATAACTCACCCTGATCCAGATTCGAACTCGGGACCTCTTGAAAGCGAGGCAGACATGCTACCATCTACGCTACCGAGGCGGGAAAATAAAACATTTAAATATGCGTACGTTTTCATTTTTACGACAGGGTGTCAAACATGTGGTACTTTAATAAACATTAAATTATTTTTATGGAAAGGCCCTTTTCACTTTTGAAGGTAGTGGAATTTTTGTATAAATCATGTTCCATGTTAGAAAATCCTGAACTTAAATAACAAGTGTGGTATATGACTACGTTATAAGTTATTGTGTACTTTTCTCTGTCACACACCTTACTTACATATTTTATTCCAACTCTGCTTTCTTTTTTTAGGGGGGGGGGGGTTTCAGGGATCTTCAATGCCATGCATACTTATAGTGAAGTCTTGATATTCGAAACTGTGACATACATCCTCTTCATATTAAGGTGAATGGTTTTTGGTTAATTTCAATCTTTCCTTTCATAAATAAAGGCGACTGGATGATTCTCTTTTAGGTACTGCATTAACTTTAATCTTAAGCGTGGCTTTAAACCTGAAGTACGAAGGGGGACCCAAAAGAAACCGGATTGTTGTCATAAAAACTTTATTGATGAACCTTTTTACAAAATTACTTCAGTCACCTTCAAAATACTCTCCATTGCATGCGATGCACTTGTTAAGTCTCTTTTCCCAATGTTGGAAGGATATTTGGAACTCTTCAAGTTTGGTATTGTCCAGTGCCCTTTGCGAAGCTGTTTTTACCGCCTCCACATCGTCATAACGTTCCCCTTTTAGCGATGTTTTCATTCGTGGAAATAGGAAAAAGTCGCACGGGGCTAGGTCCGGCAAATACGGAGCGTGGGAAACGACAGACCACCTCTGAGATGCCAAATAGTGGGCCACTCGTAAGGCCATGTGTGCTGGAGCGTTGTCGTGATGCAGAAACGAATCACCTGATTGCCAAAGTTCCGGGCGTTGCTTTCTCACAGCCTCTCGCAAACGGCTTAAAACATTCAAGTAAAAGTGCTGGTTAACGGTCTGGCCAGAGGTTACGAATTCCCGATGCAGAATTCCACGAACATAAAAAAAGACAATGATCCTCGTCTTCGCATTTGACCTCACTTGCCTTACTTTTTTGGTCTCGGAGAGTTGGGGGTCCTCGACTGGCTTGACGCTTGCTTGGTTTCTGGGTCATACCTGTAACACCAACTCTCATCCCCTGTAATGACTTTGTTCAAGAAGTTTGGATCACGTGCAATCTCTGTTTTCAAGTCCTGACACATTCATGCGGATGGTTTGGTGCTCCTGTGTGAGAAGGCGCGGAACAAATTTAGCAGCAACACGTCTCATGTGCAAATCCTCCCTCAAAATCCACTGGTACGAGCTCCAACTGATTCCTGTCGCTGCTGAAATTTGGCGACGAACCTCGTTGATCTTTTGGCGGACCTTTTCAATGTTCTCCTCATTTCGCGATGTTGAAGGGCGTCCAGAACGAGCTTGGTCTTCAAAACTAATCTCACCACGGTTAAAGCGCCCAGACCACTCGAAAACCTGTGTGTGGCTCATAGCGTCCTCCTGGAAAGCTTCCTGAAGCATTTCGTGTGTCTCCGTTGCAGTTTATTAAAGCAGGAAACAAAATTTCACACACATTCTTTGTTCTTTTAAAGTTGCCATAACGACTTCGCAGAGGTAACCCGCCAAAAGTCAGAGAAACACAATATCACACTTGCACGTTCAGCTCTACACTGACGCCGTCTGCACAGCTGTTTCACGAAGGTCTCTACTAATACCATCTAGCGTGAGAACCCTGCACTATGTCTACGAGTGGTAGTGCCCTCGGAGTCCGGTTTCTTTTGCCCCCCCCCCCTCGTATATGCTATTTTTCTTTATCTTCTTTGTATTCTTTGTTGCATTTTAGAGCGAAAGTGTAAGCACGGTTACAAAAGGCAGAGCTGAGTAAACATAAAGGGAAGGAGTTTAAGAAGCTAACACGTGTACAGATCCATTTAGAAATTAATGTATCACGCTATATCTTAAAGTAATATACTTTATTCCTTAGTTGTATCTGGCATTTTCATACTGGAAATCGTACTTTCGTCCAATATTTATCACAGTTATATTTTATTTCTGAGGTGCGTTTTATTACTTACGAAGAGTGGAAATATTTTCATATGCGTAACTTTACGACATAAAAGCTCTAAGTTTCGACAAGACTCTGTAGTTTGTTTAAAAGATATAAAAGAAATTAACAGTATATATTTTGCAAAATCAGTATGAAAATATGTTGTGAGATTTGAGATTAGAGCCGAAACAGGCACTAGCGTGTCTCAAATATTTGTTCTTAAAGCTGCTTAGTTGTACTCGTATTGTGTTATGCTGCAAATACAAGTATTTATATTGTACTATAAACGTATGAGGGGTAAAATTTTCTCTGGAAGTTTATCTGGTAAGCCAATTAGCTGATTTTTAACTTGAATCATAAAGTAAATAAATTGAATTATACATTATAACTATTTTATAGAGTTTTGGTTTAAAATATTAGTACGTTTCTCAGACAGTAAGCTCCAAGCAATTATTTCCAATTTACAAAACAAAAATCCAGAAAACTAAAACTGTAACACAGGAACCATTTTACAAATATGCTAATAGAACCATCAAAATAATTTTTATGGTATGATATAGATTTTTATGGTATGATATAGGTAAACTGTCCTACGACGTTTTCATTTCTTGCGAAAGGAGGCATCTGTAAACTAATCACTAAAGGTTTTTATGTGAAGGGTTTCATGAAGAATAAAAGTTTTCTTCATGGTTTTGTCATTTCCCCCCAAAAAGTTGTAAGTACTTAAAGTGCTCTACAAGGACCATGTTTACCTCATGTGCGCTTATGTACTGCTTGTACTTTTCAGATCACTAAAACATTGTCTCAAATCGACAACAAAGAGCATTTTCGATACCTTTTCGAACAGCTTCTTTCATTAAAGGGAAAGGTGGCGTCGGAAACGCTCTCTGTTGTCGAATTGACACTCGATTTTAATAACCT
>CM060949.1:117456518-117521588 GCA_030765055.1 Mantis religiosa | reverse complement strand
ATTTAACACCAGAAATTGATATCCAGATTTTACCGGAGAACAACGAATATATCCATCTCTCTCCCTCCTCCCTCTCTCTCTCTCTCTCTCTCTTTCCCTTTCCCTAGTTGTAGTAATGGTAATAATGTTTAACATGGTGAACATACATATTCATATATATTTTTCCCATTCTACGATATTGTTAACGAGAGAGACTAAATTAACAGCTTGAATTTTCTGTGAATAGCCCCGAAGTTCTCTTCAGACAGGTCAAACTTTGGATAGTTTGCGTAGTTGGAAAATTGCAAGAAATAGATATACATCGCTGATGAAATATACAAAGATTATTAAAATGCACAATTTTTATCAAATAAGTATTTTAATAGTATTTTATAATACATATTTACACTTCATGTTCAGAATTTTCAGCTACGGCCAAAATTTTTATATCCTGAAAAGCTTTAAAATATTTATTTTAATGTGCTAATGATTTTAAAATATATCCTAACACCAAAGATATTTTCAAAAAACGTAGGAAAGCATCTCAATGAATATTTCAAGCCACCATTTGTTAAATATTGATTTTAACATCAAGCAGTTGCAGGCTTTTTTTTAAGTAATTTACGTCCTCCAACGTTAAGTCATATCGGACGGTGGATGAATTGGGTGAAATGATGCTCAAATGAGTCCAGGGTTCATGAGCTTAGAGTTATCCGACATTCGTCATGAAGGATAAGGGAAAACCCTGGAAAAAACCTTATCCAGATAACTCACCCTGACCGAGATTCGAACTCGGGACCTCTTGAACGTGAGGCAGACATGCTACCATCTACGCTACCGAGGCGGGCAAGGAGTTGCAGTGCAGAACAAATGTCATCTCCAGATTGCATATTATATACCCTTGCCTAATATCTTTGAAGAATTCTTATAATGGCAAAAGGAGTGCCCTACATCACACAGTCAAGCTATTACGAATATATTCTTACCAATGCTTGTCCACATTAGAATAACGGGTTCAGATTGCTTCACACAATCCACGCTGAGCTTGTGAACGATGCAAGTTACATGAATCATATTTGGGAAACTTACAGCTAGATCTTGGATAACTTTCTTCATATATGTTGCGGAGTACGTAAGCAGAAGCAACAGATTGTCATGTTTTACACCATTTATTACAAGGTTTCTAATATTATAGCTATTATTATATGCGTTGCAGCTGTCACAAGTCTAGCAAGCCCTTTTTGTTTAGAATTTTTTCACCATGTTTCAATATACCTACGATTACATTTCTCAGTTTTCTGTCACTGGCGACTCATCTATGGCAACTCAGATTTTTTAATTTTTACAAATGGATCTTATGTGAAAAATATTTTCTTATAGCAATTTAGAGTACATTTTTCCAAATCATTGACTTACTCTTTCCCGCCTCGGTGGCGTAGATGGTAACGTGCCTGCCTCACGTTCAAGAGGTCCCGAGTTCGAATCTCGGTCAGGGTGAGTTATCTGGATAAGGTTTTTTCCGGGATTCCCCCTTATCCTGATTCCTGATTGACGAATGTCGGGTAACTCTAAGCTCCATAGACCCCGGACACATTTGAGCATCATTTCACCCATTTCATTTCGTCCGATATGACTTAACGTTGAAGGACGTAAATTGCAAAAAAAAAAAAAAAAAAAAAAAAAAAAAAAAAAAAAAACTGACTTGCACATAGTACGATTAGTAATATTGAAAAAAATATAGGGCTCAGGATATTACATCGTTACTTAGTCACAATTAACAAAAGTGTATGATAAAATCTTGGGGTATAATTCTATACTTCCTCTGTTCCCACATGCAATTGAATCAGAAGATATCAAGTGGCATTTTTAATAAATTCTTTGACTCATGAGCTAAGGGTTAAAGTTTTATGTTGTAAATAGAATGGGAACGGGGCTAAATTATATGTACTCATAGAAACATTATACAATATATTTACCTGGTAAATGTGAAAAGTACTAAAATACGTATCTGTGAGAAAAATGTAAAGAAAATCAAAAAAACTTTTTACAAAATGTGTATTATTACATGAAAAAAGTTTGCAAATACACTCTTAGACCTTGATCAGTATAAAAAGACTTTGTTTAAAATGTGTGCATATTAAGGAGAAAACATTTATTTACATACAAATCCGGACCAGTCGCGTGGTGGTAGCGTGTCTGCCTCACGTTCAAGGAGTTCCGAGTTCGAATCTCGGTCAGGGTGAGTTACCTGGATGCGGCTTTTTCCGGGGTTTTCCCTTATCCTGATTGACGAATGTCAGGTAACTGTAAGCTCTATGGACCCTGGGCTTATTTGAGCATCATTTCATCCATTCCATTCATCGTCCGATATGACTTAACGTTGGAGGAAGTAAAATAAAAATAAAAAAATCCGGGCCGTATTTGAAACTCTTCTTTCTTGTTTCCAACGAAGGAGCTTAACATTCGAATTATATTTGCAGATAGTATGGTATGTGCTTATTGCTTTATTTTAAATAATTCCAAGACAAAGAGTCACGTATTATATTCGGAATATTTTTCTACCTATTATCGTTTATTTCGATATTGTTACTACAGCCTATTCTTATGCAACATGATTTTTCTATCTATTACATGTCATCAGAGTTAAACTTTTGTGGTATTAGTTACATTAGGTACACATGTTTATACCTACATACCAGAGGGATAGAATTAATCAAATCTAAGGTTCATTTTTAACTGGTCGGTTGATACCGAAATTATTGTTTGCAGGAGCAAAGAGTAATGATAGACGTCGAAGGAATGTTGATTCTTTGTGAGACCAAGCCCCAAGGCCAGTTTAGTTGGGGAAACTGTTTATAACAATGCCATGAATGAAAGGAACAGTGACCTTAGAAGGTTTCTAAAGGAATTGTCACTTGACATACATGAATAGGGTATTCTTCGAATCGTTTACAATAGCGACCAAAACAGCCACAAAAGGACTTTGTTTAAAAAGGAATTTGGAGGGTGAAAGTGATATATAAAGATACACACGCAGTTGTGGGGGGAAGCACCCTCTTCGGCGTTCGCCGATGGGAGACGTGTCACGGCTAGAAAATCATAATAAAGTCTTCGGCGTGTAGCCGATATCAAAAATAGTCAAACGTGCAGCCTATTAGGGTGGTCAACTTGTTCGGTGTTTCATAATTGTCGGTTCATATATACGGGAGGAACAAACAAAAGTTATCGAGTTATAAAAATTCTGCCGTCAGTCTCCGTGAACAGTGATCAATTGTGGTAACCCTTGTTCGCCACCCACAAGTTTGTTTCAACGTGGCGCCGCAACGTAGAGCTCGTTGTTCGACATACTGCTTCAAACTGGCGCGCCAACGTGGAGCTCGATAAGAGAAGGAGGTTCGGCCCGATAGGAGAAGGACGTTCGACAACAGGAGGAGGTTCAACCCTAGAAGGAGTTTCAACCCGACGACGAGGTTCAACAAGAGAAGCAGATTCAATCTAGAAGGAGGTTCAACCTAGAACGAGTTTCAACCCGACAGCGAGGTTCAACAGGTGAAGGTGGTTCGACAGGAGGACGGTCGACCCATCAAGAAATTCGTCAACAGCTTGACGGTAAAGAAGAAAGGAGGCCGGCATCGTCATCAGTGACATCATCAGGAGCCAGTAAAAACAATCAAAGGTACAGAGTGTTAAATTATATACTAGACTACTGTGAATGTATTTAAGGAGTGGAAAAATGCTGAGTCAAAATTCTGTAGAAGGCATGGAAGTCCAGGAGGTTGATGCTAGTAGCAGTAGGCAGGAAGTTGAAGTACCAGAGTGTAGTGTAACTGTCCCAAATAATGTAGAAATGGAAAGAAGTATGTTAGGGGCACTCAGAGAAATGTTTGCAAGTTTCAGTAAAAATATAGAGAATGAGATTCAAGGTTTAAGAAAAGGCAATGAAAGTTTAAGTAAAGACAATGAAAGCTTAAGAAAAGAGATGAAGGATAACAATCAAAGTTTAATTGAAAGTTTAAGTAAAAAGATAGATGATAACAGTCAAAGTTTAAAAAAGATAGAAGGAAAGATAGAAAGTGGTTTTCAGAAGTTAGAAGCAGGACAAATAGAACTAGGAAAGAAGTTAGATAATCAACAACAGTCGTTAGAAAATTTCGGGAAAGTTAGTCAGGAAGTAGAGAACGTAAGGGAAGAAGCTGATCAGGTAACAGACAATGTAGGAAAAGATGTTAGTGAGGAGACGGAGAATGTTGAAAATGAAGTTATAAATCTAACTAATGAAAGGTTAGATAGTGAAAACAGAAAACTTGGGGAGGAAATAGTACAGAAATTAGACGAAGAAATAGGAATGGCTAGAGAAAAGTTAGGAGAAACTAGGGGTAGACTAGAAGTATCAGAGTGGGAAAATAGAAAACAGACGAGGTTTTTGGGGGAAAACAAAAATCAAATGAATGAGGTAGCAATAGAGATCACGGTGACAAATGAAACATTGAAAAACATGCAAAATCCATGGATAAACGAAACAGAAATATTAAAATATTTCGGGCAAGGGGCACAGATCCATCAGAATATGCCTAAAAAAGACAGGAAAAAAGATCGATGTCCAATATCTAAGCTAAATGTGGAAAAATCATGGGAATGTATAATAAATAAGTCCTTTATACATGGAAAAGTTCGCAAAATTCTCTAGTATTTCGAAGTACGTTGTGGAATGATGAAATTTCTTGTAAATGGTAGGAACTTAGGCTAAAGGGTTTAAAATTGCCATATCAAATAGTAAAAGGAGAAGAAACAGACTTGTGAAATGTATAGGCTAAGTATAAATAGTGTAGTGTAAAATGTATAGGTTAAGTATAAACAGTGTTGTGACAGTGCAGTGAAACTTAAAACTAAACAAGTGAAAAGAAAAATATAGTAATGAAAATTAGAACACTTAAAGACTTTTGAAAATAATATTTATATAGAATCATAAAGAAGTATTCGGAAATGTATAAAAAAAAAAAAATTAACCAGTTACTTAAAATAAAACCGAACAATGAAAGACTTTTGGAAAGAATATTTATATAGAATCCAGAAGAACAATTCAGAAATGTTGTAAAAAGTATATAGATAGATAATATTATTAATGTACCATTGATTTAAACATGGGAGTGTATATTTAGTAATTGTTTCAAGTGTAACAACAAGATGAAGTAATTTTAAGTAGATCAGATGGAGAAAGAGAGAGATGAGGTAAATTGAAATCTTTTCCGAGTAGTATTTAAAAGTTGAAAATTGCCGAACAGAATGTTGGTAAATTTTAAATGAAATGTTGTTATATAACCATGTGAATAATTTTCAGGAAATGTCATGTAAAAAGTAATGTTGTGAAAAGAAATTGTAAAACGAATTGGAAGTTGCTGACAAAGGTCTAATATTTTGCGTTATATTCGGGCAAGACATATATATTATTTCATTATGGGATAATAAAATAATATCTATGGGGGCATTTGATACCGAAATTATTGTTTGCAGGAGCAAAGAGTAATGATAGACGTCGAAGGAATGTTGATTCTTTGTGAGACCAAGCCCCAAGGCCAGTTTAGTTGGGGAAACTGTTTATAACAATGCCATGAATGAAAGGAACAGTGACCTTAGAAGGTTTCTAAAGGAATTGTCACTTGACATACATGAATAGGGTATTCTTCGAATCGTTTACAATAGCGACCAAAACAGCCACAAAAGGACTTTGTTTAAAAAGGAATTTGGAGGGTGAAAGTGATATATAAAGATACACACGCAGTTGTGGGGGGAAGCACTCTCTTCGGCGTTCGCCGATGGGAGACGTGTCACGGCTAGAAAATCATAATAAAGTCTTCGGCGTGTAGCCGATATCAAAAATAGTCAAACGTGCAGCCTATTAGGGTGGTCAACTTGTTCGGTCTTGAATATTTGTCAGGTCATCAGAATTTATCAAGAAATATAATTAGCATTCAGTCACTATAAACCGTGATTGGTAACCCTCGGTCGGCAGCTTCCATTTCGAGGTTTGAAATAAGCAGCAGTGAATAAATAATTTGGAAACGGGCATTCCAGTGTGTAAATTTCCTTCTCACACACATCCACGCATACCCTGAGAGAAACCTCATTGCTCGCCGACTTCTGTGTTCGCCATTATATTATATTTGCATCAAATTGGCGTTCCAACGGGGAGCTTGTGTCCACCCATAAGCAATTCTGTTTCACGGTATATACTGATATTGAAATGTTACACTCTTTATATGATGTTAAAATGAAGAGGTTATTGAAAAATTCAAACCAATAACATAAAATGCTAGATGCCACATATTAAGTTATTTAATATAATAAGTTGTGTGTTTTAAAGATAATTGTTTATTTTTTACGGTTTAGCAGTTATACAAAAGTTGACTGAATGAAACCACAAACACACCATCGGCGAACAAATTAGAACTATAAACCTAACAGTTAACCCATACTTGGGCCATCTACGCCGACTGAACACTTAGTACCGTCCACCCTGACTCCCCAGTTTGGCTTCCAGGGCGCAAGCCATGCCTGCCATCCTGGTCTTATACTTTACGCCAGGCAGCAAGATAGATGCTGCTCGAAATAAACGAAAATTACCAGAGTGCTTATCGCGGGATCTGCACAAACCTACCCACACTTTCCCTCACCTAACCCCGCTTCCACATAAGAAGCGATGATCCTTGTTTTTGTTTCAATAAAGCTTTAAAAAACTAATTTCATAGGATATTCAAAAGTAGTTGATTTGTGGGGATTCAAAAACACCTGCGTTAGCTGTTTTTGAAACCCCCTGGTTAAAACTCGACGCGAAATCCGCCTGTCCAAATATCGAAGAGGTTGTGTGTTGGTTGTGTTAGAATCCCCATGTTAAAATATCGAAGGGTTGGTTGTGTAGTAACACGTGTGTCACGTGTTAATGAAATCCGAGCCTTGAAAGTCGAGTAGAAATCTGTGTTTAAAAAAAAAATATATATATATTGATGTGCTGGCGTTCGTGTGCCACCCCCCCTCCAGGAGCTTGACGACGACGACGACGACGACAACGACGCATCTCTCCCAAGCCTGCAAGGGCAATCGTGTCATTTTGTTGTATGTATGTGAAATGTAATTAACTGATGAATGTAATTACTGAAAAAAAATGTGAATGGATTTCAGTATTCACACACACACACACACACACACACACACACACACACACACACACACACACACACACACACACACACCGCTCCGTCCCCCCCGGCACGCATGCAAATCGAATGGAAAAAATGTATTTATTCACGTAACTAAGTATACATTATTAATTAATTTATTTGTTTATTTAAGTATTTATTGAGTTATCCATTACAGTTATTGGGCTCCTGAGGAATCTGGCACTCTATGTGTGCTAAAAAGCGATCCTTTCCCTCTGTTCAAAATATAAATGCATATGCAGTGAAATGTTAAGAGAGTCAAGTAAAGATTTAGCGAGGATGAATGTTTATTGCTACAGCTGTAGCCACCCCAACGGAACAGCGAATCCATATAACTTACTTGGGGTGAAATATTACACACACCTGCGCTAGGAATCAATTAACGCAGCTGGATTCTAAAAATTCACTCAAGCGTAAAGGAGACAAGCCAACGAGATATCTATGCAATGAAATAAATAATGTAATAAGAATAATTGTAATGATATAAATCAGCTTAGTAGAAAGATGCCAAAACGTCGAAAAGCCATGCAAAGTCAGCTATAACAATCCTAGTGCTTCTTAAAACGTCTGTACACCAAATAAGCGTATAACTACGAGAAAAAGGTTTCTAAATAAATCTAATGAAATGCAGTAATCGCTCGAGGCGTTAGACTTAACGAATTGAAGTTAAAAAAGGATTCTAAAATAGGATTCGCAAAAATAAAACATTAAAACCAATTTTACTTAGAGATAATGACAGTAGTCCGCTAGGCTTAACGCGTCGAATATAGCATATATAAGTAACTAAGAATGCAAATACGAATTGGACAGTATCAAACTTTTAATAATACATCAAATGTTGTAAGACTATGCCGTCTCTGTCCCATCGTCGACGTTTTCAAAAGGCAGCGCAGGTAGGAACGTCGAACTGAAAACTTGTATTTATTTAGCTACCTATTTATTATTTATCTGTTAATGTATTCAGTTATTGGGAGCCCGATGAATCATACTCCATGGAAATGTGTGGTAAAACCGAGCCATTCCCTCTGTTAAAAATAATGCGCATGCAGTGAAATGTTAGGAAAGGTAGGTAAAGATTTATTGAGAAATAATGTTGTTCGCTGCAGCTAAAACCACCCCAACGGAAGAGAGAATCCGTATAACTTACTTGGGGTGAAAAAATTACGTACACGTGCGGGTAGGAATCAATTAACGCGGCTGGGTTCTAAAAATTCACTCGAGCGTAAAGGAGACAAGTAAACGAGATATCTATGCAAACGTAATAAATAATGTATTAAGGATAATTGTAATGATATAAATCAGCTGAGTAGAAACATGCCAAAACGTTGAAAAGCTATGCAAAGTCTGCTATAATAATGCCAGTGCCTCTTAAAACGTCTGTACATCGATTTGGTGAATAACTACGAGAGACACGCTTCTGAATAAATCTGATACGAGAGACTAATCCGTTCGAGGCGTTAGGCTTACCGAATTGAAGCAAAATATCACTGGAAGGAATAAAAACATAAATTATCTAACGGTCACACTCAAACGGTCCTTCGGAATAATACAGTTGCATTAAGTAGCAATACAAACTCGAAATACAGCTTGCAATAATTAAAATGCAATAAAAGGTTATACTCATATTATAGATGGCATTATGATATTATTAGTTTGCTGCAATACAAATTTGAAATATTGTTCAATGAGGTAATTACCATGAATGCACTAAGGTGAACAGTGGGTGTGACATATTCCACTTCATCCAAGCTAGCCAATCAGGGTGCAGGTAGCAGTATCGTAATAAAGGGTATAAACGACCAATCGCCACACGAGTGCGTGTGCAACGTAAAAGGGGTGGAAACTTTCTAAAGAGTATATATATACTTACAGTTAATAGCTATAGATCTTATATTATTTAATTTTTAGTTACTAGATACATAAGATGACAGGTTAAAACTCTACTCTAAGTTTAATAGTTTATAGCGAAAGAAGCAGAAGCATAAACTTAAGGATGTGTGCAAACAGGTTACAGCCAGAATGGAAATTTTGGGAGGGGGTGCTGAGGTAACAAAACAGTGAACCGAGCGAATAAAACAGCACATCAACAACTGAAACGTAGCAGACAGCATCAACATGAATGAAGGTAAGCAATATGCATATGTCTATGTACAGTAATTTCCACGTAATGAATCGAAGCGTTGAATAATATGCGTGAATTTATAATTCCAGAATCGATTCTTCACGATTTAAATCAGCTTGCGGAAGGAGGTTCCTATCTCCCGACGAAGAAGTTACGAGAGATTCCCCGAGACGTGCCACAAGCCATACACGATGTCAAAATCGTGAAGACGAGATACGGTGATAGAGTCGTACTTAAGCTGCAAGAATGCCAGGTTTTTTTGCCCGAGAGATTTAAGAAGATGACAGCAGCTCAAGTGGATGCTGTTAATCAGGGTGGTTGGAGTTTCGTGTATTCCGGTGAAGAAACTCTGGAAAATGGATTCAAGAAGCACAAATTAACTTTTTTAAGCAGTCGGGAGTAACCAGTGAAGGTAAGACTTTACAAAAAAACTAAAATCGTGCTGCACTACTGCTATGAAGTGTCAATCTCTTGATGTCAAATATTTCAGTGTAAGTTAAAGTAATTAGCGTTAATCTGTTAATATTTGTGAATGGAATACCTAACGAATTAGTCATTCTATATAAAAGGCAAATCGATAAGAGTAATAATGCAAGCAAATTTAACGTTTTAAAAGTCATTAATGCATATCTGCAGCCAATCGACGGGAAGTTGAGGAATTCAATTAACTAATTAAACAGCCAGTAGCCATATACAAATGAGTATATTGTGATGATGCATTATGTATAACGTTTTTTTTTTTTTTCAGGGAAACATGTTACGTGTATAATCTTATTTCTTTTCCAGAAAACATGTTACGTAAGTCAGGATAAAATTTCAATAAAATACAGAGGTGCAATTTAAAAAAAAAATTCAATAAAAGACAGAGGTGCAATTTAAAAAAAAAATCCATATTAGGGAATGCAGTACTCTGAATGTTCTAAATCTTTGTTATTCAAAAGACACAGTTATAATTTAATTCCACTGCAAATAACATGCAACTTATTTCTTTTAAGGAAAACATGTTATGTAAATCAAATTCAAAGTTCAGCAATGTTAATAAAGTAATCATTTTAAAGCTTAAAAATATAGCATTGCCATGAGTGTTCAAATGTTTATTATTTTAAAAGTGTAATTATTCGTGTTTTCTGACATGTTTAATCCATAATTTCAGGAGGTGTAACGAGTCGCAAGAGACCGGGCATGCAAGATATTCAAGCAAGTAGTGCAAAGCAGGCGAAACGCAACGACAAAACATTGGAATGCATTACTGTAGAATCAGCGTTCCAGCACAGGATCTTCACAGGTACCATAAAAAATTCTATACACGAGCTAGATCCATCAACGTTCTTGAACTTGTGCAAACCCCTTGTTACCAGTGAAATCCAGAAGGCCATAAGAACTTACAAATCAGGAATTAAATTAGCCGGTACTTTAACATGTCAATATTGTCACACCCTACATTAGAATAGATTTAATATTTATTAGCTTTGGGGGGGGGGGGAATCCGTAGCGGTAGAGCTAAACCATCTCAACAAACACTAGTTACACCACGCGGTAGGGTGGACATGTTATTTTACTGATAACTAGCTTACCTGCATGGTGGTGAAAGGTGGAAGGTCCAGCGAAGGAAAACTCACAAATGCATTTTAAAAAGAGGTTTAATAATTCCAGACAACTTACATTCAATGAGGCTTGTGTTCCGGAGGGTTGCTACAAACACATCCTCTCGCGCTGGTGGCGGCCGCTCGTCTGGGGGGAAGAGGATATGCCATCCCCCCTCCCCAGCGCAGCCAACGAACAAAGTTAAGCCAGTCGCCAGGTCTGACAACCCATACAGGGTTGCCACACCTCCCCCCGGACCACAAGCTGTTGACCCAGGGTCAACAGAACAATTAATAACAAATGAAAAGAAACTCGCTCGAGTGATGGAACAAAAAAAAATAGCATACAAACATCACAAACAGTATTACAAACATAAATCTTCTCTTGACGTTACACATTCGTTTCTTTACTCCAGTGTCTGTCTATAACTTTAATTAAAAAGCCCTCAAAGAAAAATAAATGAAGTTCAGCACTTTTCACCACTACTGCACCAAGCAAAAAAAGTTTCACAACCTACCTGAACAGTACATTCCATTCCCACTGGTCTCACAAATGTAATAAAAAACTTGAAGCTTGCACTGCAGTCACTGATGAATAAAGACCACTGAATTGAGCACAATTGTACTTGCTCTACACTGAATAACAATGTGGGGCATTAATAGTTCTTCTGCCCCCAACACAGGTACGAAGTGACAGCACTAATAGCTGCCAAAGCTCTGACGAACAGTGGTCATAAAGGGCGGACCAGAGCCCGATGACACAAGGCAGTGTGGCAGGTTTAGTACTCCCATGGTGCAAACAGTTCGGCAGGAACAGTGTGGTGCAGCAGGAACGCAGATAAATAGGGCTGGCTTGATACGTATCATCATACTACAACATTATTTCCAAAAATATAAGTGTACGTCAATTACAGAAGACAACTACATCATTAAAAACAAACTTCACTTCTGAACAATAATAAATAATACAAAAAAAATAGGTACACCCCATCTGGGTAGCAAGATACATGATAAAACTAAGATAATTTCCATCACTCGGCAATATATATAGCTTACAAATTTTGACAAGATAAATCAAATAATCTTCACAAAATAATCTTCACAAAAGAATACATAAAACATAGGAATGTCACAATCAAAACTTTACAAAAACCCCTTAGGGTAGAAATAATACAATACACACAGCACAAAATAATTTGACCTTCCAAAACATTGAATAAAAATATTACAAATTTTCAAAATACCAAAACTTACAATTAGAGGGGTACCCCAAAATATTACACGTGGCCATAAACTTTTTAACAAAACTGGCGTGTACACTTAAACAAAAATGAGCTCAGTTTTTCTCTTTGTTTTACCATTATAATTTCAATCATATTTATTATGTGCGCGCACTACTTAATATCATCAGTACTACTACCTTTCAAATCAACAAAACTACTTACAATCTACCAACATCAACATTTTGCATGCCAACAAAACTACTGTCACATTACTACACCAACAAAAAAAATCGTTCTACAACACAATACATAGAACAAAACTGAAAGAAAAATTAAGTTCTGGGGCCTCAAAATTTCACATCCTAGATACACAAAAGAGAAAATATAGTATCATGTCTTAGCCTATTCTAAAAACTTTTGTATACATTGAAGGGTACTTTTGCTTTTCAACATAAAACTTAGAATTCAATAAACCATTAAAGCATACTGGTAATCACACAACTCCAAAATATATATCACTCTTAATCCAAAACAATTTTATCAAAATGTTCAAACTATTAGCATCCTGCAATAAAGAGACAAAGTAAACATCTGTACTAGTAATGTGCTATCTCACAAATACCTGGTAACTATGGCGAGGATGACAAACAGAACATCCCCAGGTCTCAGCTTCATAACAGTCATTCACAGACCTCTCTGTGATTCAGGTTTTCCTCATCATCTTAGCATGCACATTTCAGCACCAATGCTAAACAAAACTCAAAAATACACTTAATTACTTGCATCGATAAGCACATTTCAGCCATTTTATCGAGCCTAAAACACTGGATTAACGGGCACATTACAGCAACCCCATTAACCAGATAAACTTTACCTCTACATCTTTCACATAATCACACATAATTTCATTCATCCTTCTTATCGAGGTAGCACAGCACTATTCCAGAATGTAAACTTAAAATTAATAAACAAAATTTCAATTTTCTAATCATTGCAAAATTTATCATAAAATGAGGTTATTCAACTCAAAACAGTTATTAGGGAACATATACTTTTAATATCAATTAATTGTGGCTTTCAATAATAACAATTGTATGTTCAACTTTTGACATCTAATTCATCAAACATCTATCCAAGTATTGCCATTTGCCAATAATATACATCATATTCCAAAACAAAATAGCTTAGCACACTATACACTAAATCTCAAAATTCACACTCAGAAATCAAGGGACAATATACTTTACATACAACCTTTTTACATTTGGTGTGACACAAAAGAAAAGCAAAATGCATTTACAGTCTATATGGTCCCACAGGATCAAAATATGGGAATATCCTAGAAACATGTACTGATTGTTCCTTAACTCTAGGAGCATTTGGTCGACGAACCACATAAGTAACAGGAGTAATTTGTCGAACAATTTCAAAAGGCCCAAAATATCTATGAAGCAATTTGGTACATTTTCCCTTTTTCCTAATTGGAGTAAAAATCTTAACAAGCTGACCTACTGCAAAATGAGTATCTCTATGCTGAGCATCATATCTTTCTTTCTGTTTAATCTGTTGCTGATTAATATTATGGATGGCTACTTCACGAGCTTTCTGAATCTCTTCCAAAGTTTGCCGAACAAATAAATCATTTGAAGTGGCCTGAAGTTGCACCTGATTTGGTAAGGAAGGTTCACGACCATATATCAAATAGAACGGTGAAAATTTTGTAGTTTCCTGAACAGAAGAATTGTATGAAAAAATCACATATGGTAAAACATTAGACCAATTGCGCTGATTTGAATCCACAAAATGACTAAGACAATTTAGTAAAGTCTGGTTAAATCGTTCAGTAAGGCCGTTGCATGCAGGGTGGTATGAACTAGTAAAATGAGGGGAAACTGACAAAGCTTTCAAGAGTTCCTGGGTTACTTCACTCAGAAAGACACTACCACGATCAGACAGTAACATGGCAGGGGCCCCATGCCTGCAAATAATCTGATGTAAGATGAACTTAGTAACCTGGGGAATGGTAGCCAAAGAGAGAGGGGCAGCTTCAACCCACCTAGAAGCATATTCTGTAGCAACTATGATATACTTATGACCCGACGTAGAACGAGGCAAAGGGCCTAACAAATCTATTCCCCAACGTTCTCCAATAAAGTTAACTGGAATAGGCTGCAAAAGACCAGCAGGTTTTTGATTCTTAGGTGCCTTCCTAGACTGACAACTTGGACAAGTTTTCACAAAATGCTCAATATCTTTTTTCATACCTATCCAGTAGTATCTTGAATTAATCTTACTAAAAGTTTTAGAAAAACCTAAATGACCAGATAGTGGATCATCATGACATGAGGACAAAATTTCATGCTTTAACACCTCAGGAATGACTAGTAAATGCAAGGGACCAGTAGAACCCGAATTTTTCCTGTACAAGACATCACTTTTCAAAATATAGGTAGAAGCTTGACGTTGAACCTTAGCAGGAGCAGATTCAGGATCCTTAAGGGCATTAATAATTGGAGTCAGAACTGGATCATCATTTTGTTTCTGAGCAACCTCAACTGGTGATAGCAAACAGGTAATTAGCTCATCAAGTTGTTCAATTTGATGCTCTTCAGGCTGTAACACAGGGAATCTTGACAAAACATCTGCATCATTATGTTTCTTACCAGATTTGTAACATATATCATAATCAAATTCCTGTAACTTTAGACTCCATCGAGCCAATCGGCCTGTCAAATCCTTTAAATTGTTCAGATAACAAAGGGAGTGATGGTCTGAAATAACATGCACTTTATAGCCATACACAAAAGTCCTGAAATGTGTTAAACCAAAAACGATTGCCAAAAGCTCTAACTCTGGTACACTGTAATTTCTTTCACATTTTGACAAAGTTCTAGAAGCATATGCAATAGGTCTAAGATTATCATTTACTTTCTGTAGTAAAACACATCCTATTCCTAGACCACTAGCATCAGTGTGTAATTCTGTATAGGCTCCAGGATTATAATGAGCCAACACAGGAGCAGAAACAAGAGAGTTCTTTAACTGCTGGAATGCTGTTTGCTGATCCGGGCCCCAAATAAAACTTTGACTTTTCTTGGTCAGCTGAATCAATGGATGGGCAATGTAAGAGTAATTCTTAATAAATTTCCTGTAGAAATTGAACAAACCCAAAACTTTTCTCACGTCTCTAACATTCTTTGGGCGTGGTAGTTCTTTGATCACTGTAACTTTCTCAGAATCTGGGGAAATTCCATCTTTAGATACTTCAAAACCCAATAACTTTATCTTTTCCATAGCAAAGAAACATTTCCCAGGTTTCAGTTTAAAATTATGCATTTCCAAACGTTGAAAAACAGCTTCTAAGTTTTCTAATAATTGTTCAAAAGTTTTGGCAAAAACAACAATATCGTCCAAATATGCTAAAGCTTTCTTAAATTTCAAGTCTCCTAACAATTTCTCAGCAACAAAACTGAAAAATCTTGGTGCATTAGCAAGCCCAAAAGACAAACGTTCAAATTCATACTGCCCTTCATGAGTAACAAATGAGGTATACTTTTTACTATTCTCCTCTAAAGGAATTTGAAAGTATGCTGACAACAAATCTAAGGAAGCAAACCATTTAGCTTCTCCAAGGTAACTAAGGAGGTCATCAATAAGAGGCAAGGGAAAGGCTGAGTTTACTGTAACCTTATTCAGTTGACGATAATCTACACAAAACCGCATAGAGCCATCTTTTTTCTTTACCAACACCACAGGTGATGACCAAGGTGACTGAGAATCTCTAATAATACCAGCATTTTTCATTTCCTCTACTTGTTGGGAAATAATCTCTTTCTGCTTATGAGCTACCTTATAGGGTCGTTGCTTAATAGGTTTTTCATCCTTTACCTCTATTTTAAATTCCGCTACATTAGTTGAGCCTAAATCTTGCAATGAAGTGGCAAAAACATGTTCATATTTTAACAACAGATTATGAAGATCTGACTTTTGAGCTTCAGTTAAGTTGGTATTAACATTAAATTCAAACTTTGGAGCGTTCAATGGAGTAACATCCTTAGGTGAAACTGAGTTACTTTGAACAAATGCAACTTCATGAGCATTAGCTAATACAGTTTTAGCAAAAAGTGTTTGAGGAACAGCTGAATTATTATGTACTGGTATCACAAAGTCCTTTGAAGATTTGCAAACTACAGGTGGAATAGAAATATTCTTCTTATGCATAATACTGGTAGAAGGCTCGAACATAACCTCATTTGTAATATCAGCTGAAGGCTGCACTGCCACAAAACAAGTAGTAAGCGGTGGCAATTTAACATCTTTTACAACAGAAACTTTATTAACTATCTGTACCTCATCGTTCAATGGAATCACAGCAATATCTGTAAAGGGACCACCACATGTTGTTTCAAAAGGAATGTGTACCATTTCTCCCTCATGAGTTTGAATCTTAACTTCTGCACAAGAATAATCAATGGTAACTTTATGTGAAGTTAGAAAGTCATTACCCAAAATGAGATTATGTGCCAAGTCTTTTACCACTAACACATCTTCCTGAAAAACAAAGTCATTAATTTGAAATTTCAAATTTGTTTGATAAGGCGCATCTAATAACTTGTTACCAGCTGTTTTAAGCAAAATCTCGACAGGTTTCATTTTAGAAATGTCATTGATATGAGCTGCATTCACAATGCTAACTGCACTTCCTGTATCCAACAAAATTGGAAGTTTTGACTCCCCAATGGACCCCAAAATTTGCAAAATTTGACCTGGAAGAGAAACAACATTAGACACAGGTGAACTTACTTTGGGTACCTCTAGGTTATGTCGTTGGAGGCTGGGCCTCTCGAGTTTTTTGAAGCAGATGGTGAAGTCCAGCAATTACGTGCCATATGACCACGCTTGTTGCAATTGTAACACACAATAGGTGCCTGTTGTCTCCTTTCATGATATCTTGGAGGCTTAAGTGGAGGTGGCTGCACAGTAGATGCAGCAGCAGTGAATTGAGACTGAAGCTGTTGCATTTGGGTAGCAAGTTTAGTGACCTGTTCACTCAATGTGGAAACAACATTAATAACTGGTTCAGAGTGATTTACACTTTCAAACCGTGATAAAACAGGTGCAGATGACACAGGTGGAGAAGTGTAAGTTGATGTTTGTGCTTGTACTAAATGTTGTCTATGTTGCACATAAAAATTAGCTTTATCAACGCTTTTAATAATTTGTAAAACCTCCTCAACTGTTTGTGGATTTAATGGGAGCAAAGCTTGCACATACTGAGGTTTCAATCCTTTCACTAAGTTTTTTACCCGCTCCATTTGTGTCATTGCAGCGTTAACTTGGTCACACAAGGATAATACATCATAAATGTAATCTAATACAGGTTCATTTTCTAACTGTACCCTCTGCCTAAGTTTAATTTCCAACAATTCATCTTGATTGGACATTTGAAAAGCTGCCAAAAACTGTTGAGTTAGAAAATGCCAATCATGCTCAGGGTGTCTATGGCAAAAAGTTCGGTACCACAGTGCTGCTGTGTCTCGCAAGTAACATGGGAAAAACTTCAACTTTTGTACATCTGACCAACCATTTGCTGTAGAAACTAAGTTAAATTTTCTCAAAAATTCTGAAGGAGATATCAGTGCTATCCTGTCAAAACAGGGTGGATCAATAAAAGGCCGAGAAACTTGCATGGTCTGAGTCTGATTAACATTAGGCGCAATGGATACTTCTAAATTACTAGGTACATGTGCACTTTGATTAGCTAAAGCAGAAGTCGAAGCTATTACATCATGTGAATCCATTGTAACTGGCACATTGGATGATTGCCGCGTTTTCTTAGGCATTTTGACTTACTTTTAAGTAACACTGGACACCAGAATAAAATAAGCAGAATTACCAACTGGAATGAACACAAAAATGAAGTGCATCCTTCACAAAAACACCAAAAAGAAACTATTTACTTTGAATTTTACTGCCAAAACTCACACAGCGTCCCTTGAAAATCAACACGTGACCACGTGGTGTCCATTATCAATTTCCATGTAGTTATAAAAAAAAATTTTAGCACAATATTATGAAATAAGTTTACTATTGAAGAAATCAAATAAAAAACAGACCAAAAGTTAAAGGATTACGAGACGATGACCAGATTAGAATTTCTAACTAATTGAACACCACGCGGTCGGCCATGTTTCCTCCATCTTTCACCACCGTATACATTCAAATTTTTTTCATAAAAACCGGACTAAAGCAAGGAGAAAAAAAAATTTGAGATCTTACCCGCGTCTCCACCAATATGTCACACCCTACATTAGAATAGATTTAATATTTATTAGCTTTGGGGGGGGGGGGAATCCGTAGCGGTAGAGCTAAACCATCTCAACAAACACTAGTTACACCACGCGGTAGGGTGGACATGTTATTTTACTGATAACTAGCTTACCTGCATGGTGGTGAAAGGTGGAAGGTCCAGCGAAGGAAAACTCACAAATGCATTTTAAAAAGAGGTTTAATAATTCCAGACAACTTACATTCAATGAGGCTTGTGTTCCGGAGGGTTGCTACAAACACATCCTCTCGCGCTGGTGGCGGCCGCTCGTCTGGGGGGAAGAGGATATGCCATCCCCCCTCCCCAGCGCAGCCAACGAACAAAGTTAAGCCAGTCGCCAGGTCTGACAACCCATACAGGGTTGCCACAATATATAATAACTTCACCCGATAATGAAACAGTTGAATCGATTAATTTTAACAGTAAGATGGATGCTATATTGCAATCGACAAACAAATCTGAATGGTATGAAATTAAACTGAAACAGCCTATAATCACCCATCTAGAAAATTTTGAAACAAAAGCCAGTTCGAAAGCGCTTTACAGGATAGATTCGCTAACTTTATACGCATGTCAGTACGATCCGTTAAACGCAGGTTGCTTTAAGCCGCTGCCATCGTGGATAAAATCAAAGAGAGCTGTCGTGAATATTCGGAATACTGACTTTAAATGTTTTGCATATTGTATGCTGGCAGCAAAATATCCAGCTCGCCAGAACAGGCATAGAGCTAGCACGTACAGTAAATATGATATATATCGCGAATTCAATTTTAAAGGAATAAACTTCCCCGTCGCCCTTCATGACATTGAATTATTCGAAAAGCAAAATCATGATATCTCGGTGAACATATACGGGTTAGAGAGAGAATCCATTATCATCTTATATCAGAAGAGGGAGCAAAAGATAAACCATGTGAATCTTCTAATGATCAATTCGCATTATTCTCTCATAACCGATATGTCGCGTCTAGTAAGTAAGCAGATATCCAAACATAAAAGTAAAAAATTTGTGTGTGAATCTTGTAATGCATGGTTTTCGACTGAAGTTATTCTGAAGAAACATAAACTGAGATGTATGAAATGTCAAATTATTAGCATGCCTCGCGAAGGAATAAATGATGTTATCGAGTTTCAGGCTTACTCAAAATGCGTTAAAGTCCCTTTTGTGATATACGCTGATATCGAGACTATGTTAATAAAAGTGCCATCGTGTCAGCCCGATGCGATGCATAGTTGGACACGTGATATGCACGTGCACGAGGCGATATCCGTTTCGTTGCACCTGGTCTGCAGTTATGACGAGACACTAACAAAATTCAAAATATTTAGAGGTTCGCATGCAGTTGAAGAGTTTCTTAGAGAATTAACTATGATTGCCGAGGATGTGCTTAGGATATACGGTGATGTGGCAGAGATGCATATGAGTGATGAGGATGAATTAAATTTCAGAAATGCAGTCCAGTGTCACGTATGCAAAAAGGATTTCGATTCTGACTCGATTAGGGTGCGTGACCACGATCATCAGACCGGATTATATATAGGGGCTGCTCATAAATCATGCAACCTCAATAGAAAAACGCCAAACTTTATCCCGATATTTTTTCATTGCCTATCAAAGTATGATTCGCATTTCATAGTAAAAAAGTTATCGTATCACAATGAACCCATTACATGTATTTCGCAAACATCGGAGAATTATCTGTCATTTAGTAAAAGATACACATCTAATGGTAAATCAATATTCCTCAGATTTCTTGATAGCTACCGCTTTCTGGATTCTAAACTGAGCGATCTTTCTGATATGCTAGAACCTCAAGATTTTCGGTACACAAATAAGATGTACGTTGATCCTAAGCAACGTTTGTTAATGCAACGGAAAGGTATTTTCCCATATACATATTTAGATTGCAAGGAAAAATTAAATGATTCCAAATTACCTCCTCAAGAGTGTTTTGATAATATAAGCAATGATGATTACATGCACGCATGCGCGGTATGGAGAGAATTTGGTATACAAAATCTCGGTGAATACTCTGATCTTTATCTCAAGACGGATACGATCTTATTAACTGACATCTATGAAAAATTCCGAAGTTTAAGTATCGATATGTATGGCTTAGATCCTTGTCATTACTATACAGCTCCTGGCCTATCATATGACGCAATGTTACGAACGAGCCGCGTGCAAATATCGCTGATTACCGATCAAAATATGCTGGAATTTTTCGAATCTGCGATTAGAGGCGGTATCTGCACTGTATCAAAACGTTATTCCAAAGCAAATAATAAATACATATCTGCTTACAATGAAGCGGAATCGATTAAATACCTATCATACTTGGATTGCAACGGACTTTATTCACACATTATGACTGGGAACGCTTTACCGTATGCTCAATTGAGATGGTTAAACGATAACGAAATTAATTCTATAGATTTTTTGAGCATCAGACATGATTCAGATACAGGTTATGTTTTAGAAGTAGACCTGGAATATCCGGAGAACCTTCACGAGTTGCATAACGACTTGCCATTATGTCCGCAGAGTGAGATAGCTCCGGGTGATAATTACAAAAAGTTACTTGCAACGTTGAATCATAAGGAAAAATATATATTACATTACAGAAACTTGCAGCAGTGTGTAGAGCTCGGTTTGAAAATGAAGCGTATACATCGAGCGGTATCCTACAAACAATCCTTTTGGCTTAAGACGTACATTGATTTAAATGCTGCTAAACGTATTGAAGATAAAACAAAATTCGGTCAAAATTTATGGAAGAAAATGAATAATTGCGTATATGGTAAATTTATTGAGAACGTCAGACGTTACAATTCCTTTCACCTAGCGAGCAATTGGAAACAGGCAAGAAAGTTAATATCACGACAGACATTCATACGATACGTAATTTTTGACGAGAACCTTATAGGACTCGAACTGGTAAGGGAAGAAATTAAGATGACGAAACCGATTTATATAGGACAGGCCATTCTAGATCTTTCAAAACACTTGATGTATAATTTTTATTGTAATATTTTGAAGAAACAGTTAAAAGATGTTATGTTGAATTATACGGATACCGATGCATTTCTGTTTGAAACCAGTAGTGACATTTATGAATTTATTAAATCTAATATACATCTCTTCGATACATCTAATTACCCGATCGATAATGTGTACGGTATTCCGTTGATGAATAAAAAAGTCGCTGGTCTATTTAAAGATGAATTATCGGGTAAAGTTATGACAGAATACGTAGGTTTACGTTCAAAATTGTATTCATATCGATACGATGGCAAAACGGTCAAGAAATCTAAAGGCGTTACGAGTGATGGCATGCGGTGCATAACGTTTGAGGATTATCTATCCTGTGTAAATGATATGACAGCCGTACGTCATGCTAAACAGACGTGCTTTAGAAGTTATAAGCACGTTGTTCGAACCATCGAGAGTAATAAAGTTGCTCTTAGAGGATTCGACACGAAGCGATTTATACAGAAAAATTCACATGAAACCTTGGCCTGGGGTCATCATTCTGTACCATTGGATAAGTAATAGTATAAAAAATATGTGAAAAAATCTTGTAAAAAAGTTGACAATGTATTTTAAAGCTAACAAAAACATGTGAAATAATTTGTTTTTTAATGATTTGACACAAATATTTAATTTTTCAACATGTGTACATGCAGCAGTGCAAGCGTGATTGAAGTAATGCTTTTTGTGATTTGAGATAAATCTTTACACTTTATAAAACTTATGTACATGAGTCATGATGTCATTTTAAGCAAGTCTTGAAATACGTTGTCAAGTTTTGGTGATCATTCATTGCTTTGAGTTGCTGATGGTATGTATAAATACCTTTGGAGGACTATAATCCCGCTTATGTATGGGGATATAATATGATATATAATATGAGATTATTGCATCTCTCAATTCCTTAAAAGAGGTAACAATTAATTTTAAACTTATGTTTAAGGACTTTAACGTGCATAATACTTAATTTGTTTTATGTATACATGCATATTGGGATAAAGCTATAATTTGGACAGGTGTTTACTATTCTATTGATGCGTCGTTAATTTCTTTTTTTTTTAAAAAAAAAAGTAACCATTAATTTGAACTTAGATTTAAGGATTTTTCAAGTGTAAGACACTCAATTTGTGTTTATGTATGCACGCGCATTGAAACTTTTTAAAATGTAAGCATCATTAACCATTAACTTTACCGGATATTGATTGGATAATATCATAATTACGGTGCTGGGGACTACATTTTCGCTAGTACGCATCTTTAAAATGTAAGCATCTATTTGAACTTGGATGTAAGGAGTTTTAACATGTGAAAATACCTAATGTGTTTATGTATGCATGTGTACTGAAGCTCATTTTATAAAGAATGTGAGCATTATTCTCTATTAAATTGAAGTTAATTTAGGGAGTTTTAACCTGTTGTGGATGCATTTTCTCTACAGGATTTATTTAGAATAAAAGTATGGTTTCTTGGGGTGGGTTACAATTCTGCTTATATATGTATGTTTTAAGAAAATATATACATTTTTCACTATGAACTTTGAACTTAGGTGTAAGGAGTTTTAACCTGTTGTCGATGTATTATATATAGAGGATTTAGTTGGGGTAAACATATAATTTTGGGGGGACTGCATTTCTGATTATGTTTGTAGGTATATTGAAATTCTTTTGAAGATTAAACATTAATTTGCACTAATATTAAAAGAATTTAACATGTAAAACACTTTACTTTTATTTATATGCACATGTATTGAAGCTGTTTAAATCACAGTGTAAGCATTATTTTTAGAGGATTTAGTTGTGATGTTCTACTGAAAAATTTCTGTTTATGTAGCCACGTATACTGAAACTATTTAAAAAATATAACCATTATGTTTAGAGGATTTAGCTGGAAAGGAATTATAAAATAAAAACACTAAATTTTTGGGAAAATATCTTGTGTATTTATTTATCAATAAAACATACATTCCTTTTTACAGAATATCCTTAACATCGATCCATTCCTTTGTAGGAAAACCCAGCCACTTAACGTACGCACGATTACCACGTCGGCGTATCACTCTCTCAACAAGGTATACATTAGGATGGCGTGTTTTTAGTAGTTCGTGACCATAAAAACCGCCCTGTATTTCATTTCCTTCTGCATCCTCCAGAAAATAGACAACTGGGTTAGTATTCCTTGCACGAACAATCCGAAAGATCTCCGTACTCCAATTGGCCGTGTAACCTTTCTCAAGTAGTCCCTTGTACCTGGAAATCCTTACACGATCACCGACATGAAAACTCCTTGCATTCCTTTTCTCTCGACGTTCACGCCCGCCATAACGATATACACTAAGGAGCAGATCGTTGTTGCTGACGTCACGGGGCTTCATGCGAATCGTCGTATGGTAGGTATTGTTGTATGAATCGATGATTCTAGGTAGCATTTGTAACCAATGATGCGAACCCTGAATCAGGAATTCTCTATGCATGTTCATTTTAATTGTTCTAATCAACCTTTCCACTGCTGCAGCCTTGATGCTACTGAAAGTACTGTAATGATTGATTCCATTCCTAAGCATTAATTGCCTGAAATGGCGATTGTAAAACTCCTTCCCATTATCACTTTGAACGTTCTTAGGAGGTGAATTCAACTCTGATAGGATACCGTGCATAGCTCTTGTCACGCTAATGCCACTTTTATCTTTCAATGCTCGTGCATAAGCCATTTTAGAATAGAAATTAATAGCAATAAGAATATACTTATAATTTCTATTTTCTTTTGCATAAGGTATCATTTCAATAAGATCTATTTGTAGTAGATCATTAAGACCTTTACTTATTATTTTACGGCGTAAGAAGCGCCTTCTTGCCGGCGAGTGTAATTCGCTTGCTATGACACGTTTAATCATGCTATGATTTTCGAGTTTTTTAATTCTGTGATTATTTCCTGAATCTCTGCTGAATGGTTAAAGTTACCCGCATCCCTCGATGCAATGAGTAATCTCAATCTGTCTATTAGAACGTTGGGATCGGTCCAATAGATGTAATCCAGTTTTCTGCCGGGTACGTGCTCCTTCCAGTAGAGAGCCGAGCCCGTGCGACTGGAAACAAGATCTCGAATAATATTGCGATACTTGTAACCGCGGCTTGCTCTTATACGCCCGCTCCTAGCGTATCCCTGCCTGTAAACCTGAGTATTCTGCAATATCTGCGAATAGGCGTCCAGATCCTCTTCGGTATATGATGAATTGAGCGGCGATCGCTTGAAGAGCAATTCGTACAATCCAGGACTTGCATCGTAGCTCTCTTGCCCTATCTGAATACCGTCATCGGTGAAATCGATAGTTTTATTCCCTAGTTTATATTCTCCATCTTCATACCGCACGCCGTAGGTGGCATCCATGTCGCTGGAGCTAGCGGTTCGAACCTTCTTCAGGTACTCTGCAAGTAGATCATCCTCCTCCTCATCCCCATCCTCTTCTGCATCGTTAACGACTGGTTTTGACTTGTCACGATCCCTGTCGGCTATAACCTTCAAGGGCTCGGTTACAGGCTGGAGAACCTCGGACATGACGCGGTGAGTTTCGAACTTGAGACCTTTCAGGGAGCGTAACTTTACTCGTATTGCCCTACTGTGACGAGCGATTGATTGTTTGAGACTTATACCTTCGGCATCCATATTGTACTGAATGTATAATTAACCTACTGCAGATATTTTATATGAAATTATAATTTCTATACTTAACATGTGACCATCCTTAGCACGTTCCACTGGTGCTGTGAAAGTGAGTAAATCACCAGTTCGAATAGGGACAGGATACCTTTCAACTAATTTATCGTTTATTGCAAACATTGTGTCATGCGCCGTATGAGGGTGTATTGATGAAAGCATAGAACAAGAAATTACATTCCCATTTCCTGGAGACTTGTAGAATTCGAGACCCGAGGATAACGTATACCTTAACGAGGGACCTCTAAAGGGTCGTGTATGCAGTGAAATGATGAGCTGACCTTTCAGTTGTTGTAACATGCCGTTTACGATATGTCTCGTCTGTATTTTCATGTTGTCAATATCGTTCACTGCACTGGTTAGATTCTTATCCAGTTCCGTCTGTCGCTCGGTTATATCTTTCACGGCCTTTTCCACCGCTGTAGATATAGTTTCGGCAACGGTTGTTATCGTTCTAGTTAAACCGGTTTGCAGTTCATTCTGTTTCTGTATATAGAACCGATTAACATATTTCATGGTTTCAGCATCGTTATCCTGTGCAGGATCGGCTATATCCTTTAATCGTTTCATTCGAAATGATAGATTAGCATCAGACTCTAGAATTGGCATTCTGGCATCTATATACTTTTTATTGATAACATCGTGATCGTCAATGGGATCCAATAGAACTTTCATCCTTATAGCATCCAGAATGACATTGTTATCCGAATCACGTTTAAATGCATATTTTGTTAAGTATTCCATTAGATGTTCATATTGGAGGTCGAGGGATTTTTGTATGTGATTCCTAAGCATAGCTTCAAACTGGCCCATGCGTTGATATGAAGCCTGTTCGCTGAAGATCTGCATTCGACTCTCGACATCACTCGTACACGCGTCCACATAGCTCTTAGTTGATGCGTCATCACTTTCCTCAGGATCGTGAACGTTGCGCAATCGCTTTCCCTTGAATTGATAGTTTCCCGATCCATCTCTACTTATGGTATACCGGTTAATCACGCCCCGGGAGGGTATGACTCTCCGAGATCCGAACCTATCGATACTCATGACTACAATGAAGGATGCGCGTTATTTATTCACTCTGATAAAGATGTCGAAACCGTGACGGTAGCGTCCTTCGTTCAAAGGGAACTCGGGTACTATGACAACGAAAGGTCGCGAGTTCGATCCGTCATTACTCTCCCAAACTTGTTTACACATGTCCTTAAATTCCGCATACGTCATATCTGTGTTTACGTAATCATCATATATATGCTTTAAGTTGAGGTTATCCTGTCTGAAGAGCACGATCATATTTGCATTATCTCTAATTAAATGTTTAGGCACCTTCGCATATGACTGTGCTAAGTATACGGCATCGACATTGCGATGTCTACCCATGCTGTAATATGACGCTATTTTTCCATGCTTCTCATTTATGACATCATCGAATACGAATATGGAGTTTCCTCGGGCTTCGGATGGTTGAACCACCTTCTCGCCATCCTCGAACGTGAAAACTCCAATATCGGGTATGGTTTTTAGCACCTTGAGCAAATACTGGTATTTCGGTTGGTGCAACGATTTTGAATATATGTAGAGATTCTCGAACCTAAGACCATTTTCATGGATGAGCAAGTTCAGTAGAACGTTCGTCTTTCCAGCATTCGAACTACCCAAGAGGAGTGCTCTGACGTTGCACGGGAAGAGCGCGCCGTGTCGTCCTTTGCGTATGTCGTTGTCGAAATCGAGCACCTGTATAGGCAACTTGCACTTTTGCTTCACTACTTCCATATCGCAACTAAACATATAAATCATAACGTTTGCTTTTTTATTTCATAGTAAGCCATGAACTCTGCAGGCGTAAAGAAGGGATCCGGAATCCTTAATTCGCTAATTAATTCTCTTCCGTTTGAGGCTCATTTACCAGGGTACCGATTCTGTGGACCTGGAACGAAACTACATAAGCGTCTGCAGAGAGGGGATTCTCCCAGAAACGCTTTGGACTCAGCCTGCCTCGCTCACGACTTCGCTTACGCCACTCATCAGGACGCAGATTCGCGACGTTTGGCCGATAAGGAACTCGTTGAAAAGGCTTGGAGTCGAGTAAAGTCTGCTGACGCATCTTTCGGCGAGCGACTTGCAGCCCGACTTGTAACAGCCATCATGAAGGGGAAAGTTGCCATGGGCGCTGGAATGCGTAAGCGACGCAAGAGGATCATACCGAGCCCTCGAGGCGGTTTTTTTACCTCTGATCCCGCTTTTGGCGGCTTTGGGCGCTGCAGGTAGCCTAGCCGGTGGCGCTGCTCAGATCGCCACGGCTGTGAATAAGAAACGTTCCGCGGAAAGACAGCTTGCAGAGTTGAGTCGTCACAATCAGAGCATGGAGGGTTTAGCTAGGGGTAAAGGCATTCGACGTAAGAAGCGCAAGGGCAAAGGATTGCATCTTCGTGCAAAAAACTCGGGGCGAGGCCTGTATTTATCCCGGAAAAAGCCCTAAGTGCTGCAGAGATCGATGCCTATGCACGACGACTGCGCATTCCTCATTTTAGAGGTGTGTACATGATAGACAACTTACCTTCACGTCCTCGACATGTAGAAAGGATTATCGTAAATTTGGATATCTCGCGTAACCCGGGAACACACTGGGTTGCGATACGCAAGGATGGAGATGCTGCATTCTACTTTGATAGCTTCGGTAATCTAAGACCACCGAAACAGATTGAGTCCTACCTCGAGGGTGTTAAACTCATGTACAACACCAAGAGGTTTCAGAATTTTGGATCTGTGATTTGCGGTCATCTGTGCCTGCAGTTTCTCTTATAAAACGGATTTACCGACTTGAATGTTTGATCAAAATGAGTTACACAATCACCGTGAGCGGTTCGAATGCCAGCTTCTCTAGCTTTCTCAACCCGCCTCTTCATCTGGATCCGAATGGACTTTACGAAATAGCTCTATTGAATTTCGAAACCTTTTATTCCATTCCTAATGTGGATGAGAGCAACAACTTATTCCATTTCGCTCGTAATGACAAGAACGAGAGTATCGAGATTCCTCCTGGAACTTACGAATTAGATGATATCGCGCATTTTCTCAAGGGAGCCCTCGACGTCGAAGACGGGTTTATCTTACGTGCTAATAATAATACCATGAAGTCTGAGATAAAATGCCCATATACTATCGACTTTACTCAAGACAGATCAATTGGCTCTCTTCTCGGATTCAAAGCACAGCGTTTGATTCGACCGAACGTGATGACTGAGTCTGATGATTTGGTGAACATCTTCAAAGTTAGCATCATACGCATCGAGTGCAGCCTAGCCACGGGATCCTTCATTGACGGTAAACACGGTCATTCTCTGTACGAGTTTTTCCCGTCGGTTCCTCCCGGTTACCACATTTCGCAAGAACCATCTAGCCCTATATATCTACCAATCATCGATACGAATCTCATTGATCATCTCGACATTAGAGTGGTAGATCAGAACGGTGACGTGCTCGACTTCAGGAACGAAACCATAACCGTACGATTACACATACGTCGCAATGGGAATAAATTTTAAGCATCGTTCCTATATTAAGAAGCCTCTTTCGAGATTGGGCTATACTCGCTCATTGACAGGGCGTCCGATCACGTCGTCTAATCGAAGGTTCCTCGAGGCTTTGGGATTCAAAGTGCTATAATGGATGTCCTCGATGTAACAGGAGTACCGACCTTTGATGATAAGATTAGTAAAGAGGAGGAGCACGTCTTCCTGCCATACAATACATCGGCTCTTGACGCGAACGATGAAATTAGAATACCGTGTCAAGCAGAAGATTTGTACACTCTTCCTAGTAGAAGTTATCTCTACATAGAGGGCTCTCTCACCAAAACAAGTGGCGGACCCTCCTCCTCAAAGCTGACCAACAATGCCATGGCATTTCTGTTTGACGAAATTCGTCTAGATATGAACGGCATTACTATAGACAGAACCAGGAATCCGGGCATTTCTTCAACGATGCGCAACTATGCATCTCTGAATACACTGGAATCCGATCGAATGCAGAATGCCGGATGGACCTATCCGGGAGTTGACGTCGACATCGTGAATTCAAAGAATGGTGTCTTCAATGCTGTAGTTCCTCTTTCAATGCTGCTGGGCTTTGCAGACGATCACAAGGAAGTCATTCTCAATAGCAAATTTGAACTGGTTCTCATTAGATCTAAAGATTCTAATAATTGTATATCGGGCAACGAACCAGCTACTATTCAACTAACTAGACTCGAATGGAGGATGCCCGTTCTTCGACTTTCAGATGGAGAGCGAGTCGAAAAGCTTAAACTCGTCAAATCCGATAAGCCACTGCACGTAGCCTTTCGAACCTTGGACCTTCACACTCAACCTGCGGTACCGCAAACTAAGGCCTTCACCTGGAACATTGCAACTACAACGAAACTTGAGAAACCTCGCTTCGTCATAGTCGGTGCACAAACCGACAGACTGAATAAGCTTAGTAAGGATTGCTCACTCTTTGATCATTGCAACATCACCAATCTGAAGCTTTATCTCAACAGCGAGTGTTATCCTTATCACGATATGAACTTGGATTTTGGAAACTCTAAATTTGCATCTCTGTATGATCAGTATTCGAAATTTCAATCATCCTATTATGGAAAAGAAAATTACCCACTTTTGAAGAGAAGTGACTTTCTGAATTATGCACCGCTCTTTGTCATCGATTGCTCGCATCAGCCTGAGGAGACCGTGACCGGGGCCGTGAATGTGAGACTGGAAGTTCAAGCCTCATCCAACTTTCCTGCACATACATCATTATATTGCCTGATTATTCATGATAAATTGTTCACTAACGCATGTTGTTCAATCTATCATATAAGGATGTAATTTTGTGGAAATAAAAAAGAAAACGAAACTCAAATTTATGTTATCTTTTTATTGATTTTAATATACATTTCCTTAACCTTTTCCCTGTCACTCCTACTTTTTGCATCGTATGAACACATTGATTTATATATGTCATGTAATTGAAATAAGTTTCTTTCAATATATGGGATTAGTCTCTTAAGTCCTCTTATGGCAATGCTATTTAGATTTATGCTGTTTAAGTTTAAGCACGTATTCACAAACGTTACTTCATTCACTTTATTCATGCACAGTAATATATTGTACGCATATATTATATTCTCACTGTACGACACTTTTGGATGCTTACCATCTTTCAAGTACGTTTCCAACACATCCATATTTTTCTTTATTATTAGCCAGTCTTTCTTTGTGATGTATACAAAAGTTTCATCTGTAGCTCTGATATAGAGGGATGGGAGTTCATGGTATGAGCCTATGTTCACACGGTGCCCGGAGTTGATGGGGATGTCGTCTACCATGAACACACTATTCGCCATCACTCTTTGTCACCTCTTCAGGAGCGGGGGCCATGGGTTCGAACATCATTATTATAAAGCTGTCCTTGTCGAAGATCCTCTTCTTCTTGAGCACCCTCGGCTTACAGCTCTTCTTCTCTGCTTTCTTGTCGGACCTGCGAACATGCACGGCTATGAGGATACGAATTATTACACGCTTTTATATTAAGTGTGACGTTTTCTTTTTACTCACTTTTCTTTATCTAGTTCTTTGGACGGGCCGGCTTGTTTCTCGTCACGGATTGGAGGTGTTATGTCTTCACCTTCCAAGCTTCTGTAATTACACAATGAGAGAAATCTTTTTTACCCGTACACAAAACACTATAGCTCACTAATTTCCAGTGCTTTTTCTTTCCACTTACCTGAGATATACCTTGCACTGCATCCCACACTTGCCGTATGAAGTGACTTTGTCATGATGTGCAGGATTCTTGCAGACGGTTTGATGAGTCTTTCCATCACACATTTCCTCGTGATGATCCATCCAGTGTTGCTGCATGCTCTCGTAATCTTGCAGATGTTCCCAGAAGTTGATATCGCTCTCCACTCTACTTGTTTCGCTGCTCATCTTGCTGAGTGTTAGATGACAACTGACAGATGGAAGTGATCGATCGCGCACCCTCTCTGCAGTACATTGGTGCACTGCTACGGATTCATCTGCTCACGGAATCGGTTTGCATTCCTTATTGCGTCGTGTAGGAGGGGAGGATCCATAGAGTGTTTGATTCCTACGGCTCCCGATAATAAAATCAATACTTACTGATTTAAATAACTACACTCGACGCGTTCCTTTTTGCAAATGTCGACAAAGGTGAAGGCGATTGACAATTCAGTCTTACAGCATTCACATATAAATAACATGCATCACCCCTATTGCAGGAGTGCCGGGGGGACGGAGCGGTGTGTGTGTGTGTGTGTGTGTGTGTGTGTGTGTGTGTGTGTGTGTGTGTGTGTGTGTGTGTGTGTGTGTGAATACTGAAATCCATTCACATTTTTTTCAGTAATTACATTCATCAGTTAATTACATTTCACATACATACAACAAAATGACACGATTGCCCTTGCAGGCTTGGGAGAGATGCGTCGTTGTCGTCGTCGTCGTCGTCGTCGTCGTCAAGCTCCTGGAGGGGGGGTGGCACACGAACGCCAGCACATCAATATATATATATATATATTTTTTAAACACAGATTTCTACTCGACTTTCAAGGCTCGGATTTCATTAACACGTGACACACGTGTTACTACACAACCAACCCTTCGATATTTTAACATGGGGATTCTAACACAACCAACACACAACCTCTTCGATATTTGGACAGGCGGATTTCGCGTCGAGTTTTAACCAGGGGGTTTCAAAAACAGCTAACGCAGGTGTTTTTGAATCCCCACAAATCAACTACTTTCAAAGTATACATTGTATTCGTTATGTCCGAGTAAAATCTCAAATATACGTACAGTAGTTTAATGATAATCTTTAAAACTATTATTGAAAAAATCAACATGACTAAAAATGGACCTTGTAAGGGTTAGCTTTGGTAGTCTCTTAAATTTTCGTACCGAATCCTTGGAAAATACTGATTTTAAACACCAAGTTTGGTATTTATTGAGTTGCGCGCACACACACACGCACGCACACACATATGTGCACCAACCAAGTATAACAATATATCAATCACCCTATAGGCAGCTGGGAATAAAACAAACTTAATTCCTCGAACAATGTTAATACAACAATACAATGTCAATATACAACTGGTCACTCTGAGCACATTGTTTCTGCGCAGTAGAACAGTGCAGTAATATGAACGTTTCACAACATGAGCTACGCAACTTTTTGGAAAGTTGTCCATTAGTTTATGATTTTTCTGGGCCAATCCCTTGCGGTACACTCGTCAGCATTGCTTCAATAAGAGCATGGCAGGCTGAGATCTAAATCCTCTACATGCACAGCGTTTGTCATAAATATACAGTAAGCTGGGCTGCCTACGGTAGCACCGGCTTTGATAAGGCCGACTAAACCCCTGATATGTCTGCAACTTCTCTGCTTTAGCTTCGAAGCTGGATGCTAGCTCTAACATAGCTGGGGGGCCGACAGCGCATCTCCTCTTTCATTATTAGGCCGTTTGTATCTGCAGTTTCGTCTTAGAGCATATGGCTCCATATAAAGTGAGAAACAGTAGTTTAGATTTAACCGAAATCTCCCAACAGCAAGGAGTATTCAGCTACACAGTTACTAAACTGTAACATCTGGGTTCAATTATATGTTCGATTTTACTTCAACGTTTATTTACTTTGTTAATCAATTATTCTTGCACATATTGCGTTTGTAGAATAGCGTTGGAAAGGTACAATCAAACTGAAAAATCTAATTCTTGAGCGAGGATTTGAAATATGAACCTTCGGCTTATTATGGTAACGCTATAAGCAACTGATCTACCCTAGCAACCAAACAATATTGTCGCGAGGCATTGTTGCAACGGGCGCGGCCGGCACGCAAAAGAGACAGATAGTGCACCGCGGAGAGAAAAGCTCGCCGAAACAGAGAAAGAATGAGACAGATAGATGACTGGAAAGTTCGCTTTCTTGATTGTTACAGAACGGTCCACTAATTTCTAGGAAAATGAGTGGAGATATAAAAGTGTCACTGCTGTCAACGTAGGGTACAGTTGTGTATGGATTTGTGTAGTAAGTTGAAAGTGGAGAACTGTTAATTGTGGACCTTTGTCTAGAGGAACCTCGGGCCGAACATTCGAGCCCCTCCCTCTGAGAGCTGTTCGGATTGGGTTGGGCTCGAGGGTGCATTGTGTTCCGGACACCCACGGGAAATTGGGCACCACCGGCCAGGCTCCGACCACCCGGAGGAGGTAGAGGTTGCCTCATAAGTCCCGGGTGCTAGCCTGCAGAGCTAGTAGCTGGTGTGCTAGGTCACCGGCGGCCCTAACAAGGTTATTTGGTAGCCGGTTCATTAAGGACCGGCGCGTAAGTGCCGTATCCACTTCCGTCCTGTCTGCCGTTTGCAGCGGGGGGGGCAGTTTATAAAATAGGTACTGTCCTACGGTAAATAACCCGACAGGCCCAGGTTCTGGTCCTACGGGTCCAGGACTAATGGGAGTAGATCCTCGCATTTAATGTACCGCGAGTGATTTTGTTCGTTTGGTTAGGAGACTGTGTTGATATGTTACGTGATTCTGCTGTCAAGGGTGTACAAACTGTCTTTCTACGGAAATAAAGAACATTTTGAATTTCTGCAAACTTGACTTTTAATTTTACGAAACCACAAAGTCACAATATGATACCGATTCTGCCTTTCCAACTTAGGTCTTTACTCCGCAGATAAAAACATTTTAAGTTGATTGATCGTTACAAGTAATCTATAAATCCCGAGATATTACCGGATGCGTAATGCCCTCTCGTGCCAGTACTAAAATGGTACTTAAAAAGTTCGTGTATGCTTATAGTAGAGATTGCGTGACGAGATGACTGACTGACTGACTGACTGACCGACCGACCGACCGACCGACCGACCGACCGACCGACCTACCGACCGACCGACCGACCGACCGACCGACCGACCGATTGACGGGCCGACGGGCTCGCGGGCTCACGGGCTCACGGGGCTCATTGGCTCATTGGCTCACGGGCTCACGGGCTCACTCGCTTACTCACTTACTTATGTATTTATTTATCTATGTATTTATTATTTGTTTATTTATTCGTACATTCCATCATTCATTCATTCATTTATTTATTCATTCATTTATTTTAAAAGGTATACATTTTAGCTTCAGTCCAGAAGAGTCGTATACTTTCTATATTAACCTATATGTTATTTATTTTTCAAAATATGATTGTCAGCAAGACATGATAACATAATCCGCGTGAACACTGTTAGTGCTTCTTTTCAATTATTCATAATCCTCTTTTCTTCGTGCTTTATCTAAAATTACTACCTTTCCCGAGATTTGTGCCAAAGCATTTGTTAAAACTTCGGCAAGTTTTCCAGAAATGCTACCTTATAACAGACAGACTTATTTTACATAAAAACCTGTTTGAAATAACTTCTAAGATAAAGTACTCCTCTGTCCTTTAACTGCTTAAAATATCAACATTTTACAGCAAAATTATATTAATTAACTTGATCTATTGTGCAAACGACAAAGGACCCCATATGACATCATAAAACCATTTAAGACGATAATAAATTAACTGACTAACCATGAAAGGAAAAGAAGAATGTTATCTTATGAATCCTGAACTGAACAGCGGAAATGGAAGTGAGGGTTTCAAAATAGTGGTTGACCCTGCACTCAACAAATGGCAATGTGTTAGCTCAAAAGTACTTTCGTTTAATGTATCAGTAAGTAATGGCCTTTTAGCTTCTTTAAAATGTGTTATAACGGATAAAACTTGCCCCATTATATCTGTCCTTGTGAGAAATAAGAATAAAAATGTTACGGTGGTGACATTGCTTCAAAAATATTACATGTATCTTAAACAATGAATCAGGCTTCCTATGGTTTATTATTCGACCTTCTACGCTGTAAAACCTAATCATATTTTCTCTGGTATAAATTATCTTTCAGATGTGACGCTATCCTCGTTTGTGATCCTTGAAAACCGTTGAAGTACCTAATCTTTTAAATTGCTAGGTCAGATCTAAATCATTTTATTCATTAAAATCGAATATTGGTGAATAATTGATTTTATTTAACAACACAATTAATGTGGTATACCCCGCAGAAGAATGATTTTTGTATATTACCGATTCCAGTACTGTGTGGATTGAAGCATTGCTTGACGCTAAAAATAGTGTGGAAAAGGAAGGGATGATCGGGTCAAGTAAAGGCGATCTTCTGTTTGAATGTTGATTTTACTTTTGTAGCACTGCAGTGGAATACATATTATTATATTTAATTTAAGAATTTATTGATTGTGTACTCCTTTTTTATTTAAACTCCTAAGTCCTGAGACATTTTTTCAACTTTTTCGGTTGAAAATACTTTTAATGTGTTGAAATTACGATAGTAACGATTGAATATATAAGAAAAAATGCTAAATAAGTTTTTGGAAAATGAATGGGGTGAAATTTAGGACATCGGGTCTGAATAAGTATACTCCCTGAAAGTTTGTAATTTTATTAACAAACTTTTTCTACACATGACACTGTGTCATATGATTTCTTTTTTATGTTAGGCATAGAAGCATCTTATATTTTGTGCATTCAACATTGGTGTTGCTTCTGCAGCCTTGAAATTGACATCTTTGTAAGTATTATGGTGTGATTGAGGTATGTGGTCTGCTTTATTAGTTCGTTTCCTCTTGCTTCTTCAATTTCAGTATCAACTGCAGGTACTCCCAAGCTTAGCATCGATGTGTTGCCACCGTCTTCAAATGCATCATTATCATCATGAACATCATCAGCAGCATCTTCTTCGCCGTCATCATCATCAGAACTTAAATTTTATGTCAGAGTCATCCAATATAGATTTCATCCCAGTCCCTGAAATAGTAATAAAATAAAAATTAATTATATGCCAACCAGTTAGAAATGCCAGAAAAAAATTTGATTTGTAGCTAGTGAAACCTGAGGTGCTAAAATTGACACCACCTGTTAAATAGACCATACCTTTTATAGCAATAAGTATAATGATACGATTAACTGAAACCTTATTTAACAAATATAAAAATTATTTGCCTGTGTGATAAATGCATTGCAGCTATTTTCTGCGTTTCACCATCTCTGCTGCGTAGTTCCAGCAGCTAATATTTGTGAACAGATGACACACAGCTACATTCCTGCAAGGTTCGGACCTCTAAGAGAGCTTATATAGAGTTTTTAACTTCTCACCAAAAAGAGTTGCTCATCCAGTAATTTCAAACTGTTGGTGTTAAATTTAACCCCGTAGGTCTTAGGGGGGTTTTAACCTGGTATTAAAACGGCATATTAGATACCGCAAATTTTCATAAGTTAAATTCTCTAGCAGCTGTTAAGTTTAAAGTTTATCGTTTAAAGTTTCTCAAAGCAATTGTAAATACTCCATTTCGAAATTATATTATAATTTCTCATTCTGTCATTAATATTAAATACTCTCTAAATCCCTATGTACTGTACAAACTTCTTGGATAAACAAAATAGGTATGTCACCCTGCTCGTTTTCTGCTAAAGTTGTTTGCTTTTATTCGCGAGACCAAGTAATTCTAGTTGAGTCAAGCTTAATTTTTTACTTTGGATGTTGGTCCACCTTCGGAAGTAATAGGTACTAAATATTTTAATAGTATAGAACCCTAAAAATATTTGAACATCGATACTGTCTCTCTAAGGATGATAAAGCCAAAATTTAAAGAAATTTCAAAATTTAAAATATTATTTGATTGAAATTGCTTGTGTGTGGTTTACAGTGATGACCATTCGTTCATCTACTTAAGTTCCTAAATTTGTCAGTTGTCTGTCGGAATACGACAAGAGTTGCTATGTTAGGATGTAAAGAAAACATATATGAGAGTTATTCCTCCCTCAGTAGCTCACTGTCTCACTCTCTCCCTCTGTCTATCTCTTCTTTTTAACTGTGTTTATAAGTTTATTTTTATATTTTATTTCTTTCTTTCGTTTTGGTTTTGTTCTTTTACGTTTTTCTCTCGTTATTTTGCATCAGAAAGCACAGTGTTGCACCAGGCTGACAAAGCTATAAAGTCATTGCGCTATTTTCGAAGCAGTGAAGCTACAAAACTACCTACTTGCTGCCATTTGCCACAAGCTGGAGTCATTAAATCAATACTTGAACACTTGCCCCCTTCATCATAACGTGTATTTGCTGTCATTGATTTTGTAATTCGTGATAACCTGGGGCGAGCGGACTGTTTGCACACCTCTAATGACATAGCAAAAGTGCGGGTACTAGTGGCATTCAGGTGGAAAGTGAGTAATTAGTATCAGTCACAAAGGATTTAATTGCTAACAGGTCACGCGTAATGTTCTTTCTTGCCACTTGGAGCCAACTCCAGATTCACGAGTTCAGAGGTCAGGAGTTGCTAATAAGTCATTCCTTGCTTAGTAATAACAGTTTCTACTAATGATCTTCCAAGAAAAACTCATTTCTTTAAGTTTGTGAAAGTGATAGCGTGCATCTGAATTGTTTTGAGTTCTAGGTATGATTATTGTTTCGGCTAACATTTTTACAGAAGTTGGAAGGCTCACATTTCATGACCAAGTTAAAATATATTATAGAGAATTGGAAGACAAAAATTGAGTAACTACAAGATTTTAAAAAATTAATTAAGATATAATATGTGATATAGCTTGAAGATATAAGTATTTAATTCTCTTAAATTGAAATCATGTTATAAAAACTACGAATACACAAATATAATGTTTAATCTATTTGAAACAAGTATGTTCTCGTGCATAATCATTTGCCAGTATTTAACAACTTCAATTGTCCCAAAAGTTATCAAAAAGTAATTAGAAACTGATTTATTCTCAGAGTAAGAATATATAAGTATTCTCTCTGTGCCCATTAGTTTGAGAGTGTTGATAACACAGATCGGTTCTGTAATATGATTTGAAAACAAGAAGTTAAATGACTACAAGGGCCACGAATTTGCATCAGATTTTCGGTATTCCTTTTTTTCTTGTACGCCTATCAAATACTATATTGTGATTGTTGGAACTATAGATACAGTCTCTGAAGTAATCTCGTGTTTTTTTTTAAGAAAAACAATTATTTGAAGTGCCTTCTGACAAAAAATTAACTTATTTTCCAAGTACAGACAATTATGCTCTTGAGCCATCGTTCAGCGAGGTTTATTATCCCATGATGGTACCAGACTCTGGTTTTTGATGCCAAGTATTCGGTGACACGCACTTGCACTGCTTCAATGTTGTCAAAATTTATTCCAAGTAGCAAATGGGTAATGGATCAAAAAGATAATAATCTAATGGAACGATATCAGAGCTGTATGCTGGGTGTAGTAGCAGTTCAATTCCTCCCAATTCCTGAATTTTTTCCATGATTGTTCGTGCAGTGCGGAGTGTTGCATTGCCTTATTGCAATAGAACTCTACTTCGGTTAACTAATGCTGGGTATCTCCATTTCAATATTTCATGAATTTGTTATAGTTGTTGAGAAAAAAGTCCGCATCAATCGGCCCCTCTTTAGGAACAAACTCCCAGTAAATCACACCTTCAAAATTCCACCAGACAAACAATAGTACTTTGGGACCGAACTGATTTCTTTTAACTATGACTTTGGTAGGTTGGCGGGATCAAGTCACTGTTTCGTGATATCAGAGTTTCGGTAATATATCGATTTTTCATCGCAAGTGACAATTGTCCTGAGTAATCTATCATCCATGGCATTACGGATAAGCTGACGACAGATATGCACTCTACGTTCAGCCTGTTTAAGTGTCCGTTCACGTGGTACAGATCTGCAGCTTTGTATAATTTTCCAACTGTCTTAATTTGGTGATGTAGTATCTTTTGATGCACCAAGTTCTTCTGAAAGCCTGCGACTACATTTTTGTGAATTTTCTCGCATAACTTGGCATGTATTTTTTGAACTTTACCTAGTATAGGTAAACGCTATAGGTGTATATAGGAACGAAACATTCTAATGCATTATATTTAATTAGTGGCCATTTCGAATACATCTGAGTTACGTCTAATGCACAGTAAATTTCTGAACTGCATGTGCCAGGTAAACATGTTCCTCGAAATTTATAGAGTTTATTTACAAATGAACTGTTACAATTATTATCATTATCGAGCTCTCTGAACTTTATCAAAGTAAATATTTGTCATAGTTATTGAACGATTAATTACAACCACACGTTATCAATGTGCGTAACGCTACTTAACTTTTGATCCGTATCGTCACATGTAACCTCCAACGGAATGAAGGTCGCTCTAACCTTGGTATTTCGGTCCACTTTCTTCACATTTCTGAAACAGCAAACAAGACCTTCATCTGATTAGTTACGCTTCTCAAGATCGCAAGTCAATATTTCCGTTTTCTTCAAAACGGTTCAGTGATTACTTAATAGTCGACTGGACAAGCTGAGACCCGTACTTGCAAAATTCTTTGTCTTCCGGACCTATAAATGACGCAAGCATTTTCCTTTATCATGACCCAGACAGCACCAAAGGAATGCATGAGAAATTATATAATGAAATACTATGACCAGAAGAACACTCGTGGGTTAAATAATTCCAGGAAGTGATTAAAGAAAATCATTAAAAATGGAAAGAAACAAAAAAAAAAAATAAAATGAAATTTAAAACGTAGCTGAAGGAAGAGAAAAGCACACTATGAGAGGGCACAATAACAAAATTGGAGAGGACGGAAATATATAAAGGAAAGCAGAGGTTACATTTAAAAACAAAAAGAAACGTTCAGAAATTGTACTAGCTGTTCTAAAACTAAATAACCGCGACTTTTAAAGTGCCTACTTTAATATATTATACAATTCTTCGTGCATTTTTTCAAAATCCTTTAATTGGCCCTTTAAATCTCCGTTTTCCTGGGCGAGCTTATGAGCTAAACCCTGAAATAATACATATTATTTATTATAATACATACAATAAACCCTACAAATAATAATATTTGTAATATGAAGGGGTAGAGCCAGACTGAAAGTCAATGCCATAGCCGGGATTTGAACCACGGATTTTCTGGTCTGCGTCCAGCCGATCTAAACCATTGAGCTACTGTGGCCAACGTGCCAACATGACATTAAATTCTCCAACTGACTCGTGATTTCCCGGTAAACCACTTAGGAGTTCTCATAAACACATGAGACAACTACCTTAATGGCGACTTACTATGCTGTAAGTACTTTAAGGCCCGGGCTTTATAGTTCGGACCACTATTAGGCACAATTAATGGAAATTAATTGTTCTTTCACACTAACCGTGTCTCATTTGTATATTAGAACACAAGTCAGTTCGATAATTTAATGTCATTTTGGCACGTCGGCCATAGTAGCTCAATGGTTTAGAGCAGCTGGACGGAGACCAGAAGATCCGTGGTTCCGATCCCAGCTATGGCATTGTTTTTTCAGTCTGGCTCTACCCCTTCGTAGTGCGTCCTTCACACGGCTAGCCTGAAAGAACAATTAATTTTCAATATTTGTAATAAGTATTATTATATTAGCTATAGCTTCCAAACACTTTGGTTACCAAATTAAAAAAAAAAAACAAGTATAAGTATTTGAAAAATTAACGATTAATATGCCCGCCTCGGTAGCGTAGATTGTAGCGTGTCTGCCTCACGTTCAAGAGGCCCCGAGTTCGAATCTCGGTCAGGGTGAGTTACCTGGATAAGGCTTTTCCGGGGTTTTCGCTTTTCCTTAATGACGAATGTCGGGTAGCTCTAAGCTCTATGGACCCTGTATGCATTTGAGCATCATTTCATCCATTTCATTCACTGTCTGATAACTTAAGGTTGGAGGACGTAAAATTACAAACAAAAAACGATAAGTATAGGTTATTTTCAGCTTGGATATTTTGCAATCTTCCTCAAGATATATCGATACCTCGGGAAGTAATAGAAGCAGTGAATTTATTTTCTGTAATCATCCTGCGACCCTTAAAAGGCTTAAGTGTACGAAAGGGAATATTTTAAAACAGCTAATGATTTCAATATATGTTTTTAAAAAAAAAGTGTATTTTAAACAGATTTAAACTGCAATTTCTTTTTCTTCCTTTTTATTTATCTGACCTAATAATCGGATAATTTAAAGAATGAAAGACAAATTAACATAGATTAACGGGGAAAACGGAAACCATTGGAAAGACTGAGCCCTAAAATCTAGTGGTATGAATGATCAGAGTCAAGAAGGACCTTTGCCCATACTCTAATGTGACCACTTTTGACCGGATCGTCTTATCTTTTATGCTGTACCCTTGCTTTATTGTATCATATTAAAACTGTAATTTTAAGTACTAAATACCTTAAAGCAGATACAGCAATGATGGCACAAACTGCTGTAAATAATAAAAGAAGGACCATGTGTTTAGCGCTTTAGCCGTGACTAAGCTAAAAACAATTGCGGATACTACAACTCACGGTCTTATATAATATGATTTAAAGTGAAGGTGCAAAAAAGGATATCAAAAGTCCTATTTCCGTCTTCGTCTACTACTCCCCATCTGCAATCTCAAGATGGTGTGAGAGTAGCACGTAAAGTGAAGTAGAAGCAAGAGAAAAATGACGATCGTATTACCTCGTACTCGGTCTGACATCTTGTTCTAAGAGGTGTTAAGGGTCATTGCCAAATGATTATATCATCTCACAGCGAGATGTTCGCCAGAAATGACTACACTGGGCGTCACTAAATGTTGCCACTACTCAAGTGTCTCGTCTGGCACTATCTCACATTGTTTTCTTAAGGAACTCGGCTAGAAGAAAAATACTCTGGAAAATATAATAATTTATCTAATAAGTCCTTTTGCTTTTATGAAACTCTCATCCGGATATTGTTGTTCTATTAATCAGTCAATCGTAGAATCCTGTGCAACATTCGGTCACTCACCTATCCTCTTCTATTTTCCCCTCTATTGTCTTCGTCCTCTAGCATTTTCTGCCCCGAGCTTTAGTTCCGATTGGTCATATTTTAACAAGTGTTTTGTCTCATCCAGTGTCCGAATCAATTACTTTCTCCTGATCTATCGCCGCAGGACCAGCTTTTTCTTAGTTCCAATCTTCTCTTCACAAGGACGTTCTTTCGTATTTTCTATTTCATAATTTTCTATTACCCAAGCAGATGGCCCCTCCTACTTTGTTATGAACTATTGCTTGAAATATATCCAAGGAGTTCTTTTTATGAAGCCAATTAACCTTTAGCCCTTCTGCTGCATCCGCCAATTAAAACGTCCTTCACAAGTTTCATGTTCCAAAATGGCAAATCCAAAGTTTGTAGTGAAGCAGTTATTTTAGATAAAATCTCATAAAAAGTTGTTGATACTTTAATTTTTTACTTTAAATTTATTGAGAACATAATTCATTGTAAATTATTAAAAATTGTAGAAAGGGAACAAAATTAAAAAGAACAATTGAAGGTAAAATAGTGATTGATGAGGTGGAAGCAAAGGAAAATTGATATTCTTAAAGTGTTTAACGATGATAATATTAGTTTATATTTTTAAGAAATGTTGGTTGAATGTTAAATTATTTTAAAAAATGATTCAAAGTAAATATTATGAAGATTACCAAATATGGTCATGAAAAGTGCAACTAAGTGATGCCGTGAACCAATAAGAAATTATTGAATTGTCATAGCAACTACCCATTCAAAAATGTCAGATAAGTTAGATCACTAGTGGAAAATATACGAGTCAAATTGAGAATTTAATGTCGTGGCGGCAATTTGGCCAAGCAGCTGGACGGAAACCAGGAGATCCATGGTTCAAATCCCGGCCATGGCATTGAATTTTTCATGATGACTCTATCCATCAAAAACCTTAGCCTATATACGGCTAGTGTGAAGAAATGATTTACTTCCATCAGTTAACTAATATTGTGTTATGAGTGTTTATGTTAACTTCTGAAGGAATTAAAATTTGAATATTTAAAAAGAAGTCAAACAATTCTTCAATTATTTAGTCAGTTACTTTCATGTCTTCCCGTCCGATACTACGCCCGAGATAAGAGGTTTTCACATGACGACTGCAGCCGCTGTGGGCAACTACGAGAGGACATCGCTACCTAGAGCATCAGAACCAACCCCGAGGACAGGACGCTGCAGCATCGCAACCCTGAGATCCAATAGCAGCGTGACCTAGAACATCCCCACCCATAAATCCCGTCGCAAGTGGCTTCTCAACATTGGGCTTCGAGATAATCCTCGCGATGATCATCTCGTCTCACCATTCCATTTACGATCCGTCACAGTAGTCAGAAATTATATCGAAATAGCCATCCAAGTTGCAACCGCTTTAGTATTTTACTTATTCTAGAGAGTACTATATTATCATTTTCTTAAAAGAACGTCTTTGTCCATGAACGTAGAATCGTGCAGTGTATATGGAACTTTCTGGAAAGATCAAATAAAGTAACACCGACATTTCAAATGTGTTACTTACAACGTATATGCTCTGGATTAATCAAGCTAATAAAATAATGTTCACGTATGTATGGTCATAATTATATATTAAAATTTATTTGTTTGATTAGTCATAAGATATTACGAATGCTACTGCGGGCTATCTCAGATTCGCTTGTTTCAACCACGGGCCCTGAGTCAAATACAGTAGGTATAGGTACAGTGGTAAAACTCTTCGCACTACTATCTACTGGATCTATTGTGACTACCACTCCCAGGAAGAAGGTTACAGGCCTATGAGATGTGCAGATCTCCCTAACAGTTTCAAAGTGCAAGACCCGTCCCATTGCTACAATGGCCAATAAACAATCCGTCATCCAAGCATCCCTGTATTGTTCAACTCTGAATATCCTTTCCTATAAGCAAGCTCCATACCATTTGTCTGCACCGTCACGAAATCTACTAGCAACCCAAAAGTTGAGAAGGACACAGAAACAAGGAGGAAATGATGGAAAGAAAATCATGGTAAACCACTCACAGTCTTCACCTACCTACCATGGAAAACCATGAAAAAATCGAATGTCAGAGTGAGCGGTAGATAGGGATCGAACGCAGGATTTCACGAACAGAAACATCGCTAATTACTGAGTTTAATCGCACTAGCTAACAATTGAAAGTGAGAAGAATTGGAGAAAATCGTGTCCTTTTTTGATTGCAAAGTTCCTCTGATTATCTCGCATGACTTAGTCATGTTAAATAACTTTTGTATGATTTCTTCTTGTTTTTGTTGTTCTTCTTCTACTTCATGGATTTAGGTTTTTGACCTGTTTCCACATCCAGAGAACTAGTTTATCCATCTGGCGCATGTGCGTTCAATTCTTCTTCTACCTTTAGGTTGGTATTGAAGTAACGTCGTAGTAATTTATTTTGTTGTATCCTTCCTATGTGTATTAGCCAGTTATTTCTTTTTTTATGTATTCTGTGTTTAAGTTGAATATGTTTAATTATGTTCAAATGTCATTATCTTTTTTATCTAACCGTGTGTATCCCTCTATAAAGCGGAATCGGCTGATGCCATCCTTCTTCTACCTCATCTTTTAAGTGTCCCGCTCTCACATATATAAGTTAACATACGAACTGCCATAGTTTTATAGAATTTTAATTGAGTTTCTTTAAATGTTTTATTTCCCAGTGTTGTTATTTCTCCACATATGCTATAATATCTGCTTTTTTATGTTACCTAATATCATTCTTTTGGCAGTAGTATACGTTAAACCACAGATAGTTAAAATTATTTACCTCTTCTACTATTTTATTATTTATTACTATTTTATATCTTAAGTGGTTTGTCCCTCGAACGCCATCACTTTTGTTTTCGTCTCTGAAATTCTTATGTTGTAACTATTGGCTATTTCTTGTAGTTTGTGTACTGCTATTTGTAGTTCGCACTCTGTATTGCTAAATATTACTTGATCGTCTACAAACAGTATGGTGTTTAAGTCTTGTTATTTATAATAAAACTTACATTTAAGTGTTTTTACCACTGTCTTATGACATCGTCAATGTGCATACTGAACAATGCTAGGGACATAGGGCAGCCTTGTTTAACATCTTGATTTATTTTGTTACTATTATTGATTTATATTTATATATGTTGCACAATATAAACTTTGAATTACCATTCTCAAGTGTTCTGGACAACTCCTTTATAAATTATTTCACAAAGTCTTCTTTAATAATATATCAAAAGCTTTATCGTAAACGATAAATAATGTACAAGTTGGTAGATTGAACTCTCATCTTGTCTGAGTGATTTTTATGTTCGTTTAAAGGCAAAAGATAAACAAAATGTTAACATACAAAATATGAAGATGTGATTAAAGGACAAAAAATATGAAAGTATGTATAATGTTAACCATGTCTTCGTCATTCTTTGTTGTTGGTTAGCATTTTCCAGTAATTACTGTTTTAAAGGGGTAAATCGCTATTTCTCTCTCTCTCTCTCTCTCTCTCTCTCTCTCTCTCTCTCTCTCTCTCTCTCTCTCTCTCTCTCTCTCTCTCTCTCTCTCTCTCTCTCTCTCTCTCTCTCTCTCTCTCTCTCAATCTCTCCTGGTCATGAAAGGAGAATGAATATCATATTACGTACTGCATTTCAAAATTCTAGTCTACCGTTTCCTTCACATATCTACAACGAAATGTGTAAATGTATAATGAAAGTTTATTTCCATTAACAAGAAGTGGGTATAATAATTAAGCTTTATAAGAAGTAAACAGAAGAACCAGGATTTGAAGAATAACTTGTAAAAGATTGATTATGAAAACACATATTAAGGTAACACTTGAGTAATTTTATTTTTAATAGCATAAACTCAGTTTTGTGAGAAAATAAAGAAAGACGTTGGGTGTAAAATGCTATTGGGCATTAGCAATAATAATTCGGGAAAACTCTGTGACAAACTTTGGCAACATATTTTTAAGTAGCCCTGACAAAATTGCTTTTTATGGGGTGTTTGACCGTCTATATTAGCAAAATATCCATATGAATATTTAGGTCAGATTCAACATTTATTCTACCTTAGTTAAGCGAATGAAAAATAAAAATTAAAAAAGCAAATTTTGTAGGGCTGTCTATGTTTTTCCCTGTATCATGTTATGAAGATGTTATTGTTAAGCAGGAAGGATTTTGTGTTAAGTGAAGTGAGCTGGAAATAAGACACAAAGGATGTAGAGATTCGCCGCTAATAAAGAATAATGTCAAGGTCTGCACTTTAACAGCATAATAAGGCGAATAAAAGTTATAAAAGGGATGAAAAAGTAGGACAGTAATGGTGAGGACCACTAGCATTTAGAAGCGCTTGCTTTCATTGTTAATTATCACTTCTAAAACTCCCAAACAAATATTAATCACACCTGAGCTTGCTAGCTCCTTCACGTTTTATGACACAACTAACTGTTGGCGAAATAAATAGCGTCATTCTGACGTTCAACCGGATATTAAAGAAAAAAGTACATTTAAATAATGTGCAGATTATTCGCTCTCCCGGAACTCTTTTATTTGTGGATTACGTGGTCTCTGACATAGGCAGCTTTGTTAGCACTAAGATATGAGAAATATATTAGATTCCCTTGGAGCTCAGCATCCTAGCGAACGAAAGGTTCAAGAAATAATTGAAATAAGTTGCGTAATAAAACCAGCCCCTGCAGTTGGGCTTGCCATTCACGGACATTTATCACTACGAAGCTTGTGAGCAACAAAAAATGTGATTTTCTTCTTTTATTTACCTTGCAGTCATAATATGTTAGGTCGTTATTCCTGACAGACATTAATAGTCTTTTTACTACTCTTGATAAAGGAATATGAGCTATAAAACAATTTTTACGTTCAAATGTTTCTTTTTTTCGGTTAATGTCCTGCCTTATAATGGTATTTCAAAATTAATAAAATAATAACGCATAAAAATATCAGATCAGGCCTGAAACTATTTGTTAATTACGTTTCTTCAATGAGAAAAAATGTATATGAAGTTTTGTTAAGTAAACTAATCGAGATCAGTCAATCGAAATCAACCTGAACTCGAAAGTGGTGAGCAGGATTCAGCTTAAACGTACCAGCACAATTAAAATTACAAAGGATTTATTGTTTCAAATATAAATAAGATATGATTACAGCAATATTGAACAAATAAGGTTATTTTACCATCCAGGGAACAATGCAGAATTAAATACCTATTACAAATCTTCTGAGCTAAAATAGAAAGAGAAGAAAAAAAATTTAATTGTTTCTGCTTTCACAAGGTAGCGCCTATTATGAATAAATTGCTTCATTTTTTCAATTCAAAATATGTCTATAATGCACGAGATCTAACGTGGTACTTTTTGCACTATCCTTGTCTAGCACGGGCACTTGGTTTCTTACCTTGAAATGGTCAGTCCCTTTTGTATTCCCTAATTACCTGCTGTGGTATGAGGGTAAGTACAAGCAGGCATTAGTGGTGTTACAAGTGAAGTATCGGTTGTTAACCTGTTGGAAACGTGAAAAATGTTTTTAGAAGTTGAAAATTATATGATTATTTTAAACATACTGCTGGGAATAGTGATAGTGTCTGCATTAGCTCTGGGAGGCGTGTGAAGAAAGGGGAAAGCTATAAGATCAGATGGTAGGGAAATTGTGATTAAGGTTCATACAGTTTTTTACAGACGAATGCGAGGCCCTAAAATGCTGAAAGCCAACTACGAGGGTGGGTCAAAAATTAATGCCTCCTATTTTTTTCCTTAATTAAGTGAGTTATGTGAAAATATTGAATTTGGCGCAATTCCTCAAACCTTCTTCTCCAATCCCCTGCAGTAGTAACTTCCTAAGTCAACAAGTGGCAGCACTGCATCCTCTTGCAAAATGGCGGACATCGACATTCATATTAGACAGCGCTCTGTGATTGAATTATTTACTGCGCCAATTCGCATTCACGAAAGGCTAAAAGCTGTGTATGGAGATGCAACGATGGATGTCAGCACTGTTAGACGATGAGTTCGTCGCTGTAACGAAGCTGAAGGGCAAACACCATTGGCAGATGAAAAGCGAAGTGACAGGTCGGTGAATGCAGTGACTCCATGCAACATTCAGCGAGTCGATGACATCATTCGTAGTGATCGCCGTGTAACAAAAGGTGAATTGTGTCGCATTACCTCTCTCAGTAAAGGCAGTGTGATGACGATTATTCAACAACTGGGTTACTCAAAAGTTTGTTCATGTTGGGTACCAAGAATTTTAACCGCCCAAAACAAAGAAGCAAGGAAAACAATAGCCTCCGAACACTTGCAGCTCTTCAATTTGGAGGAAGAGGAGTTTCTGGAAAAAATTGTTACTGGAGAAGAAACGTGAGTTCATTTTTTTTGAACCTGAATCAAAGAGGTAGTCAATGGAATGGAATCACACAACGTCACCGAAGAAAAAAAAAATCAAAACTCAGCGGTCGGCAGGGAAAGTTATTGCGACAGTGTTTTGGGATGCAGAGGGTGTGCTTATGATTGATTTTCTGGAGCAAATATGCACAATAAATTCTGTCCAATACGTCAGAACTCTTAAAAAGCTGAAAGCACGTCTTCGCCGAGTTCGCCCAACAGAAACTATGGCGGATATTCTTCTTTTGCATGACAATGCAATACCACACACCAGCCGTTACCCCACTGCAGAAACTGAGAAATTGGGATGGCAAGTCTTACCTCACCCCCCATACAGCCCTGACCTGGCAGCATCATACTTCCATCTGTTCGGGCCACTAAAGGAAGCTCATCGTGGAATTCAGTTTGAAGATGAGGAGGCTGTGAAAACGTCCGTGCGTCAATGGCTTAGGAAGCAAGACCGTGTGTTTTACCACACTGGAATACATGCCCTAGTTAAAAGGTGGACCAAAACTGTGGTAAAGGACGGAGATTATATTGAATAGTGACAAATTAATCGTCAATGTTGTAGTTTTCATGCTATGTAAATTGGATTCAATTTTCTTGGCAATTAAACAAGAAAAAAATAGGAGGCATCACTTTTTGACCCACCCTCGTATATCTGTGTGAGCATAATTGAAAGAACTGTTGCAGCTATAGGTGTTCATCTTGTACTGTGAAAAGAATACTTAAAGAACAAAATGAAGTGCAAGTAAATGGTAATTTTATAGAGACTCCTGGTAAAAAAAAAAAAATCGTCCAATGCAAAACCCACAGAAACAGCAATAGACTCCTTCTGTGCCGCTGCAATAAGACAATCTATTTATTCACTCTATCGGACTGATTTTCTGCCCAGCTTTGAAGACATAAATAGAGTTCTAAAACAAAAACTTGTTCAACGGGAATTTATGTAGCTTGCGAAAAGTACTGCATCAAATGAAATTTAGATTTGTAAAGAACTCACTCGGAGGAAAGTTTCTGATAGAACGGCCAGACGTCTTTGCAAAATGATTCGCGTTTCTAAGAAAAATGAAGGAGGTAAGGACTTCCGGTGCTCCTATATTTACTTAGATGAAACCTGGATCAATATAAATTATACGAAAAACAAAGTGTGGAAAAGTGAAGAGGACGATTTTGAATTTCTACTACGCATCCCAATGGGCAAAGGACAGCGTTTTATAATCTTACGCGGGGAGTTCGACATGTTTCATTCCCAACGCTCTTCTGAGTTTTAAATCAAAACCAAGCAAATACTATCGTGAAGAAATGTATAGTTAAACATTTAAAAATTGGTTTATTAATCAGTTGTTACCCAACATTCCTCCCAATAGTGCTGTAATAGTACACAACGCCTCTTACCATTCTACTCAATCAACAAGGCTCCGATATCATCATCACTTAAATCAGTAACGCAATCATGGCTCCATGACAATAATATTGAGTTTGATTCGCATTCCACCAAAGCTGTACTTTACAAATTAATAAAGCTGAAAAAGGACGGTGTCAAAATTTATGAAATGTTCGCGTAGAGCAAATGCACGGCCACGCTGTAATACGGCAACCTCCGTATCATTGTGATTTAAATACTATAGAACTTTGGGCACAGATAAAAAATTGTCGCGAAACACAAAATATCATTTAAGCATGGTGAGGTAAAAGTGTTGTCTGATAGTGCAGTAGGTAAAGTGTCCGAACAAAATTGGCGGGGAGCCTGTGAACATGTTGATAATATAGAACAGTTTTATTGAGAGAAAGATGGATTAATAGATGAAATTAGTGATAGGTTCATAGTTAATTTAGAATATGATTCAGATAGTGAATATGAGGCTAGTGAAAATTTTGAAATTTCTAACAATGACGAAAGGGAACATGAACGAAATTTGAAGGATGAAGAAGGATCATCCGCCACTGATGTGTCTGCCCTGCCTGGCTGGCCATAAAAGAAGGGGTGGGTTAGAAAAGATAGTGAATACGTATTTCTTTCTCTTTCTACTGTGCATTATAATAACAAATAATAATTGATTAAATGAAGTAAATAATAATAATGGTAATCACAAACAAGAAACATAGTACACATGAGACTTCAATATACTCGTAAAGAAAATTATAACGCAACAAATGAAGTGTAAAGTAAGTTTATTAAAAGCTGAAAGTAATTTTTCATATAGATTTTCAAAGAAAATATATTTTTCTACAAAATATTATTAAACATAAGTATAATTAATAAAAGTTTAACAATGAAGCAATTGATATGAAGTAACTTCGTTTGAAATATCTAAGGTAATTCCTTGGCAATGAAATGAAATAAAGTGTGAAATGAAAAGCCTATAATTCGCTTGAGAGCAAAGGCCTCCAGCTGCGCAGGCAGTAGCAATTGAGAAGCCCATTTGGGTTGCAACTCCTAAGAGCCTTGTACAGTTGCTGCGCTCCAGTAATGGCGTACTTTTGTGTCCTTAGCACTGTCTCTATTTACTTCACACACTTAACACATACACCATTGTTGTTCATATTTAGCTATGATACACACACTTTTAGTTTATAACACCTGGGTAGCTACTTGTTCCAGCCCTGTTCTTAGCTTATGTTGACCACTGTGTCCCTGCTATCTTTTTGAAAGCTAGCTGCCCATGTCAACTTTGGTCTCCCTGTCTTTCAAAGTCCCATTCTGAAGTCCCGCATTGTCATTCGTTGCTTCTATCTGAGGTGGTGCATTCAGGCGACATGCGCTCCCCATCTCCATTTCAGCTGTTGCGCCCGTGAGGCCATGCTATGTTCCTCCTGATTTCCTCGTTTGTCATCCTGTCCTTCCTTGTTACGTGTAGTATCTTCCGCTCCATTTTGCGCTGAGAGATTTGCAGCATGGTACTCTCTTTTTTTTATGAACCACTTCATGGTGTTAGAGACTATGGGCCCAAGGAAATTCAGCAACTCAATAAAGAGTTGTAATTGGATATGTAACTTGAAAATGAAATGAATTGTGTAGTGTTTAACGCCCGCTTTTACTACATGCGGCACCGCAGGCGGTATGTAACTTGAGATATGTAGGGGTATATATAAGACAAATATTATGAAATTTTGAATATATAAGAATTTGTAATTATAATGAAGTTTAATAAATTCATTCGTTCATTCTTCATTCATTCAAGAACCACTTTGGCAACTATATAACAATACTGGTAGTACACGGGTTTCGATGACTTCTTTCTTTATACTTTGTTTTTCGAACCTAACTTCCAGGATGAACTTGAGAATCCAGTATTTCTTTCATGTCTGGTTGATGCACATTTTTATTTCCATTGAGGATTTATTTGAAAAGGATATTATCCTTGATATTTTCAATCCTTTATTTTGTGACGTTATAATGTTATACGATAATCAGTAATTATGGCAGTATTTAGCATATTATAACAGTGCGTGTGCATTATTCTGCAGTCCCTCGAATGTGAAGATTCCACATATGCACTGAAAGCGTTTGTAATGAAGGCGATTGTGTTTAGAGGGTGAAGCCATGTACCTGTTGAGTGGTTTCGGACTTTGGATTGATGGTACTTTGCTAGTTACAGTACTTCAGTCTAAGTCATTTTCCTGTAGTTACTCAAATTGCACAGTTCATGCCTCTTGAGGTAGAGTATGTCATTGGAGTACATATGCTACAACTACATCGTTTACTTGATTAATATGACAATATTTAAGACTGTTAAAAAGTTAATATTTTGTTTTTCTTACTGAAGCATAGAACTCGTATCTTATATAGTAGTTTGAATCCAAGATTATATCTGTATGGCAACAAATTATTTTGAAATTTATGAAATGCAGACATCTAATAACATTATTACTCGCCATCCATATATCTTTCATTAAATTCTTATAGAGATACACAAACTTTGTCTTTATGTAAACATAAAACACTTGTGATATAGAATGAAAATAAATTATATAAAAATAGATCACAAACGAACAAAGGAAGAATGGCGATTTATTTGCGCCCATTAATGTAGAGAACTGTGATAATGGGTATAAATTCATTCGTTGATGTAGCTGTCACTTAAGTTTTAATAGTTTAGGAACTACACCTCCACTTGTTTTACTTTTTATTGAATTTGCGATAGGAGAATACATAAAGAGATCGATTTTATCTACTACTTGTTACAAGTCTAAGGTTTAAAATTGTACTTAAAGTTTGATCTGTCAAATTACAACTTTAAATTTAAAACAAGGATAGATCAGGATAAAAAATGATTATTTCATCGGATTCTTACCCTTTATGTGTCTATAGACCAGAATGACATACATCTTAGGGGTGTGGGAAGAGGAGAATACTCAACGACTCTCAAACCTCTATCTAAATATCTTCCATACAACTCCTATCTCCTACCAAGAGACCAATGAGCATCGGAAGAATATCCTTATTTAAAACCCCTATTCTGGTACGTAGGATTGAACCTAGGAACATTCCGTGGCCAGGAACCAAACTTGCAACGTTCTAGACTGCTGCAAGGAGGCAATTGTTAAGACGCAGAGGAGGAGGGGGAGGGGGAGAAGGTGATTACCAGCTGAGGGGTGATTAAATATTATATCAATATGTGTACTGTCCCCACTATGTATCTACTAAGCAAAAGAACTATTGCTTTCCATCCACAAATTCGAATTGAGATTTCACAGAAAATTCAGGTACACTGAATCCAAGGAAAGCATTTCTAAAAATGATCTCTATATTATGTGGCTGTCTGTGAGTAGCATTACTCCGAAATGAAATATTGAATAACTACCAAACCAAATATCTTCCAAGATTACAAAGGGAAGGGTTTTAAGAAAATCCTCCACCCCAACCAACCATTTGCACGGAAATTGGTTTCTTATTTCTTTATTTTCTCACAAAATATGTCGGATAGTTATTATAAACTATTATTTTTATTATTGTTATTATTATCATTACCATCATTATTATTATCATCATTATTATTAATTTATTCAAGATATATGACAAAGTAAAATCTGGAAATATGCTATGCAGTCCTCTTCTTTCCGAGGGAATTTTGTAAAATTAAATCATAAGCCACACAGAGAGACAGACAGAGAGAATTTAAGTGTATTTTTAAAATAAGCAATTACTTCAAATGACATTTGTGGCATTTATAGCAGAGAATTACATCTCATTAAAATATGCAATTATTTCAAATAAATTTTGTGGCATCAGTCTTTTCATGATATTCGTTTCATTCGTTTGACTTACACAATTTTTAATGGTCCTTTCTCCTTTTTTCGCTCGCTATGTTGTAGAAAAAATACGGAATTTGATATGTAACGGCAATATTTTCATAAACAATTGACGGGTAAATAAGAAATGTTTGCAACAAATAAATTCCATGTAATGGACACAATGTATAATGCAATAAAAAAGGGTTTGTTTGTTAACAATACCATCGACAGCCAGATTGATCAGATTATCAATAATAATTAATTATCGCGTTAATCAGATACCTCAGGCCAGATTCAGATACGGAAACAGTCGGCATCTCGCTTCTAATGCTTCATTTATTAGCTACCATAAATTTACGAAACAACATTACTGTTGATCGTTTCTAGCGACCGCTTTTACGCTTCATAATCGTTTTCCGCTTGTATCTATGATAATATGTGTTTGAAATTATTTTTGTAAAATTGTATCTCGACAAAGAAGTTTTTGTGAACAATTTTTGTAGAAACTGTTATAAAAATTTTACTATTTACAAAATAGTAAGTTTATAAGGCATCGGGTGTTTTGCATATACTTCTCGATTTTATTACTCTAAATAATTTGGGGTATCAGACACGAAGTTTTTGATACCGTTCTCCCAGCAAGTAGATGACCATATCTGCACAAGTCACTCAATGTAACGACTTCCAAATGTTATTTCATTGGCCAAATAAGCACATGTCTCATCTAAATTAGCTATGACGAAAAAGTTTAAAGTGATTATACTCTTTCTTTACTTGTGAGAAAGCATTAAATCAAATTAGTGCCATTACCAATAATGCAGATAGTCGTGAATGATCATTCATTACGCACGCCAAAGTTAAATTATAATTAAAGTAAGGCCCATTGCAATAATTTCACGGTAAACTCAAATGTGATGCTCAATAGTCTCCATTCCTCCAATTTGTGACTATTGTTATTTCAAGCTTTTCTTATTCTTGCAAAAATCATTATGCTACGTATTCATGTAGAGTACTAGAAATTTTTCCAGTTTACTGAACTCACGTAGAATTTACTGTGTAAAATTAAAAAGATTTCTTCTTTTGCATTTATTTTTCTGGTGATAAAAAAGAAAATCTCAAAAAACAATTTTTTGTCCTTTGATGGATGTTCCTAGTTCTTCAGTATATTTTCATGTTTTGTGATATATTTACTTTCAAAATACTGAACTGCAAAGTGCTTAGTTGAATGCATTATCAATTCCGTAAATGATCCAGCTCGAATAAGGAAGGCACTTTGTAATCGGGATCACCTTCCCTTAGCAACTTTTTCATGCCTTTCTTCAGTAATAAGAATAAAAAGAGGAGAGGAATCCACTCAGCTGATATAAACAATAAAATCATATTTTAACCATAATAGTCAAAATTACTAACCTCACAATTCTCTGCACTGTAATATAAATATGGTAAATTGTGAAACAGCACTAAACGAGTTGTAAGTTTGGCACTGAATTTATAATACTTAGGTTCCCCAGTAACAGTTAAGAGTAACCTTAAAGTAAAAATTATGAAACTTCTTGTTATAAAGTCCATTAATATTTTCCCATTAATGTTTTGTAAAGATGGTTCTTTTCTGAAGAGTTGCCAGTTTCCTGTTGATACTTGGATGTCATACTGAAACACCAAAGATATACACTTGTAAGTGTTCCTTTTATCCAGTTTTACTTTAAATATAGGTAAAGTATTCTGAAGCCGTACCTACACGTATCTTTTAGCCAAATATCCACATTGCGCTGTTTAGGAATTTAGAATAAGAAAAGGTGGAGCCGATAAATTCTATTAAGTTATGACAGAAGGCGTGAAATGCTGCACAAGTTCCACACTAATTTACGTATAACCATAAACAGCTGCGGCATAAAGACAATAAAGAACATAAAAATGTCTTGAGAAGTGTATTACTAAATTACAGAGATTGACCATAGAGGTGGAGCCTTTATGTGAGGTAAAACATGACTTTAACTAGGGTTTTCAGGGTAAGCCAGCCTTCAAGACAGGGGCGTTCATCAAAAACTGTATTTCTCTATGCCTGTGATAAATCGTAACGAGAATTGCACACTTCATCTTCTCTGGATACCTCCACGTGCGGTGCAGTTAAAAGTTTATAGGTCAGCCTTCACGAAACATCCTCGATCTTTGTCCGTAGCAGACACCATGGTGGTCTGCAGACATTTAGTTTATGCTTGTACCTTTGTGGATACATGGGATGTACCAACCTCCCCACTCCATTTGTTTGTTTCCGTGACTAGCCAGCAGTAATGAATTAAATGTTGCGCCAACGTAACTACAGTGCGTCCTACTTAAGCACGCGATAAAGGTGAAATATATTACTTGAAAATTTCAGAGGATAAATATTTGATACATTCTTGTTCTAAGTATACGGCGATTAAAAATGTTCTTTAAACACAGCTCTAGCTCAACCGGATCTGAAAACCAAAGTTATGAAAAATGTGCACCTATTTTCAACATTTTTCCATATTTTCCTTACGTTGCAGCCCAAAGGTTTGGCATACTTAACACTCCCTTCAAAAATCAGGCATGGATTATTGGTCATGCACTCGAAGTACCTACAACACAGTGTTAATAATGCTGCAGTTATCCAGCCCCGTTCTCGAGATGTGTGTGCTATCCACATGAACATAACATTTTGGATTAATGTTTGAATGAATAAAGCCAGACTGAAAAATTCAATGCCATAGCCGGGATTTGAACCACGGATCTCCCGCTCTCCTTGCGGTTACTCTAAATCACTGAGCTACTATGGCCAACGTGCTGACTGGCAGTCTGGTTCTATTTATTCAAACCTTAGCCTAGACACGACTAGTGTGCAAGAGATTATTATTTCCAGCAATTTACCTCAAAAAACATAGTGATTTAACTATGGAGCCTGGGATTTAAGTACTTACAGCATAGTAATTCGCCACAAAAGGTGCGTGTCTCATAGCATTTGTGAACCCCTACTGGTCTACCGGGAAAGATATGAGTCAGTTGGACAATTTAATGTCATGTCGGCATGTTAGCCACAGTAGCTCAGTGGTTTAGAGCAACCGCACGGAGAGCGGGAGATCCGTGGTTCATATCTCGGCTATGGTATTGAATTTTTCAGTCTGGCTCTATTCATTGAAACCTTAGCCTACACACAGCTAGTGTGGAAGAAATGAGTATTTCCGTTTTGGATTGATCTTTAAATTGTATGTTAAATTCACATGACTTTCCTATCTACCACATACAGCTTCCACAATCTATACTTATCCACTTGATGTTGATCGAGATAACATGATAGATGCATAAGTAATAATTACAAAGGGAGAGGATAGCGAGTATCGAGTCGGTAGTCAAGCTTTAAGAGGTACTCTCTGTCTGCTGGCTAGAAATTCCATACTGCTTCCATGACATAGCAAAAAAAAAATCACTTACAGTACCGAAAAAAAGAAAACCTCATATGATGACTTTTTGTCCTCATTCGTCTATAAACCATTCTTATAAATGTTCATTATTCTATCCACTTCTTGTTAACACAGGTAAATCTTCATTACTCATTTATTCGTTTCACTGTGCATATAAGAACATAATATGAATAAAGTGATGTCTTTGAAATTTTGTTCTGCTTGCAAAACACAAATAATGAAATAATTCAATTAAGAAATGTAAAGCATCTGATAACTGAAACCTACAACAATGAATATCATTTGACATAAATTTCATTTGGCATAAACTGGGTTGCTTCGTGAGTAAAACTTTTGCAGTTATGCAGTATTTTTTTTCTATCTCTAATTGGATCAAATAAAGAGAACTTTAGAAGTTTTCCCCGTAAATTCAAGATAAATCTTGTCTTGAAAATAGTTTTAATAGGTTTCGTTGGTTATTTTTTTAAAAACTCAAATAAAATAAAAGCTTTTCCATGTAATCTTAGTTCGGACAGGCAGATTCTGTTAGTGTTGCATCCTTGGAAGGACCTGCAATCAAATACCAAGTTTCGTGTTTAACTGTCACACACATATATACATACAGAAAAACCATGCAAAACTTTCTGGGCGTGCTTTTTTCGGTTCATAGAACTTCAAAACATCCATTTTCGTTCAAGTCTTCGCATATAGATTTTAGATACCTAGAAGAGAAAATACAAAAGTATGTAAAATGACAAAATATTACAAATTTACACACCATAACAGTATGTATCTTGATTTGTTCAAATATTGTATTCGTCTACTAACAGTATAAAACCCTCAATGAATTACAGTCTCTTTGTTAGTCATGTAGTGACTAACCAGGTTTACAGTGATTAACACGAAGCAGGGCAATGTGGTCAATACGCTTCCCTTTGTCACTTTGGAGAGCACAGCTATATCCCCAGGTACCCATTTGGGTAATAGGCTACGTGAGCTTTAGCCTTTATACAAGAGAGAGCAAAAAATTCCTCTCTGGGCGTCTGGGATTGCAACCTGGATTGTTTAATAACTACATAGTCAGACTGCTATGCAACAGCGATGAAGATTTTTCGATAAGTTTTACACGCAATGAAAATTACTAATCATTGATAACACTGGGCAACAAAAAATAATTTTTGAATGTTTCGAGCACTTCATGAGGTAATTCCTACTAACTTTGAGTTGAGAAAAACAAATATGACAATGAAACATTTTTATTAGCTCTAGTTTCTATGATATACACAAGGTGGAAGTATTACATATTAACGAATTGAGAGAAGAGGATACATTTCAATTGCATGCACGCTAAAAGCAATGAAAGTGCATTTAGTTTTTTAACTGGTAATTAGATGCTAAGAGTTCTAAATTGCTGGAAAAATACTTAGTAGATAGTCGTGTCTGAAGAGAATCATGTGGTGGCCTATTGACTTCGGCGTCTTTTAGCTTGTCTCTTGTGATGGAGTTCCGCAGAATCCCTATACAAAGACCAACAGTAATCCGCAAGCATTACTTCATTATAACGGCCCTGATATCTTTGTTCCATAACAGAAATGTCCTGATGGATCTCTCCCCATGTTCATCACTAACAGCTCCACAACTAGGAGGGAAACAGTCTAGGTGGGAGTGGAGAAAATGGATCTTAGGGACATGTTGCATCCAAGGTTACATGGTATTTTTGCAGGAGCACTGTCAACAAATGCTTGTAGTTGTCATCTCTTTTGTTGCCTAAAAATCCATGAACATTCTTGAAGGCTTCCCAAGCTTCCTTTTCTTTCCCCTCCAAAACTTGGTCAAATGCAGGATCCTTTACAAGTTCTGTTATCTGTGGTCCGACAAAAGTGCCTTCCTTAACTTTTGCATCACTTAATTTCCAAAATTTCTCTCTGATTGTGTTTTGTTATTTGACAGGTGTGCCAACTCCCAAAAATATTCCCTCAAATTTAAAATCTTCACTCTAAAAATGAAATGTCACTTTACCTTCAAAACAAGAGCTAATCTATCATTTTATAGTGATTTTTTAATTCAGCAGATGGAAGTGCATGTAAATTCACTATTTTTATGCCCAAAACATTTTCATTGTTGCCCAGTGTAAATATTCCTATAACCCAACTAATAAGAAATTTACTTTCCATTTTATTAAAAATATTTTTATTGCTTAATATCTAGGTAATGGCTCATTTTCTATAAAATATTTCATTTCTTACAATTCAGACTAATTCTAGCTTTGAATTTTGCTCTGCAATATTGACACAGTTTCACTTATTACCTTTATATATCGCTTATGTAGACAACAAAGAGGACAAAGGAGAACCTAATTACAACCTAGCAGTGTTTTGTGCAATTAATGACTTGTCCTATCATTTAAATCACTGGAAGCTTCTTGGTTTAATCTAAGTGTCAAAAAACACCACACAAGCTACTTGTAGGAGAAAAGAGTGTCGAAAATACACTTTTTATCGAACTAAACATTCCATTTTATTGACCTGAATAGAACGAACAGTATATTGATCATATAAAGATCTCGTATAAGAGGGGATTCGAAATTATTGTTGCCGCTAAGTTTGTACATCTTTCCTCTGTACCCACGCGGAGTTTGATTGTCATCTAGTTTGTTTACAGGACACCATTTTGTTACCTTATCTCAAAGTTGTGTTGCGATTTTACAATGAATAAAAATACTGAACAAAGAATCTGTTTCAAATTTTGCATTGCATTGGTATTTTGTGTGACAAATCGCTGAAAATATAACAGGGTGCTTACGGTGGATCGTCTTTATCTAAAACACGTGCGTATTAGTAGAACACTGAATTCAAAAGTGGTCGAGATATGGTGGAAGATTAAGCCTCGCTTTGGTCGCCCATCAACAGTTTCGACTGAACTGAACATCACTAAAGTAAAGGAAATGGTGTCTGATAATCGTCATTTAGGTCTGAGAGAGATTGCCGGTAAATAAAGAGCGTTAAGCTGTGTTTGAGATAACAAATATAGCGAAAAAGACCAGATTCGTGGAAAGACAACTCATGGATTCTGCACCACGATAACGACCCAGCTCACAAGACTATCGTTGTGAACGAATTTCTGGCCAAAAACTCAACAAATCTCATCGAACTACCAGTGTATTCACCTGATCTGACTTCGGCCGACTTCCTTCTCTTTCTGAAACCCAGTTTGAGGCACCTCTTTTAGTCCATAAAAGACATAAAGGAGAATTCGCGGTGACATTTGGCAAAGATTCGAAAAAATGCTTACAAAAGTGTTTTGATAATTTAATTATTCATTGACATAAATGTATAGTTTCGGAAGGGGCCTTCTTTGAGGGCGATAAAATAAAATTGTATGAATAATGCATATTTTGTGTTTCATAAACCAATTCTCGGATCGTTCTTCAAATAGCAGTATAATCATAAATAAACTAAACACACTATATTATAGAGCACATATGTTTCTATCGAATAGCATAAAACCCTTTGCCTATATTTTTGTACTGAAGCCAGGAATTCTGCCCCACCACATTGTTTCACATATATGGGCTTTCAGGAACCGTTAGTCTAGAAAGCTGTAAAATCGGAATTTACACTAATACTTCAACCAACTTTGCCCCTTCCCTTAATTAGCATTCTAAAACCTCTCCTCAAGAATACATACATGTAACAAGCTGGAAAACAGCTTCAGTAGAACAGGCAGGAGTACTTATATCACGCGCTGCCTTCATTCCTCGTACGTTTTCCATAAATAAGGTTGTTTCCGATAAGCGGTTAATTTTATGCTCGTCATACAGCCCATTAATTACCTTAGATAGATGCTTGCAGCATTTTGTTACACATAGTTAAACTAGGTATTGGGGCGATAAGTAGTCACTTCATGCTATTGAACTAATTGTGAGCTAATGAGAACCCTGATTATCGCGATTGCATCAGACACTTCTGTTCATATTTACACAGTACTTCAATTACTGTAATGCAGCATATTAGCATCAAAGTAATCTATTGCTAACTCAAATATGCATACCTATCAATTGCATGCAATGGTCGTGACAAGTACCAGTGATGTTCTGATATGTTATCATATTATCTGGTATTTATTATTATAAATATTATTATTGTTACTATTGTTTATATTATTATATAAAGACTAATTCAATTACAAAAGGTAATTACATATATGAAACTACCTCTTTGAAATACTTTAATAAAATAAATATCACATTTATTTTGATTATTTGCTTTCTTATTACTAAATTTACAACTGTTAAACCGCGATAGGTCACTTTGTTAGATAGCATTTAACAACTGATAAATTAGTTAGTTGGCTATCTCCATTTCTACCAGTTAACTTGTCGTGGATATAATACATCTAATCCGAGAAATTTTGTACTTATTCAGACACACTAAAGTAAGGAATACTTTGAGGCTGTCTTCTCCCAGAAAAAAAAATTGATAAAAATTCCATAGGTTCGTGGTGCTCCAATTCCAAATTATTCTTTGCATGTAAAAATGTTCTTAATTTTGAGTTTCCCAAGAATATATCTAATGGTACTTAAAATATCAAGTATAGATTCCTGCAAAAGGGATGTAAATGAATTTTGATTTGAATTATCTTTTTTTGAAAATACAAATAGAAGGTTTACTGCATTAGAAAGGTTGATCTCGTTGCAATCTTGCCTTAACAGAAAGGCATCCTGCATCTTAGTGACACCGAGTAATTAAATTAGCTAGCATTCCATCTTCTGTGTGCTCATTCAAAATTTTCTTGCAGGTTTCGTTCCAAAGTAACAAGTTTTGCTTCTTAAAGTTTTCATTGAGTTTACATTGCTGCCAGTAATTTTCAACTGTTTTTACAATTACGAGTACATAATATCCAAATTACGTTGTTCAACTTGTATATTCCGTTCTACATTGAATTTGGTAGATTTAAGATATGACTTTTATAGGAGAAAATATATTTTATGCAATATTGTATTATACAAAACTTAGTTTCTTTAGGACAGGGTTCCAGTCTAAGGGTAGCAGTAAACAGAGAGAGCAAATTGGACTACATACTTTTGCATTGCTTATTAAAATTGTAAACTCCTACAATCATTTTGTTCTCCATTTTAATTGCAGCGTGCAAAATTGTTCATTTTAAGGAGCTAATTGACAGAAAAATGAATCACATCGAAGCCTTGGTCACTAAGTTATCCCAGGTAAGCGGTAGGCGTCAAGTACAAACCACTGCAATATTTGGCAGACGTACTCGCACTAACTCCAGATGTTAGTATAAACCCGTTTGAATTACGAATAATACTGAACTCATTTGGTTATATGTCTAGATATATATTTAGATATTTTATGTAAGTCTTGCTGTGCTATTTCTTGACATTCCTTAATTATATCCCGTCTTCTTGTAGATTTTCCGTTATGTTTGCCATTCTTTTAAAGTTTTCTTCTGTATACCGCAAACCAGTATAATTAGTAATACAAAACCATTTCTTTGCTTATTCTATTCAGTCATTTTATTTATAGTGGCCTTATTTACATTTCTCAAAAAGATTCGTTTATTTTTTCAATAAATTCATACGGTTATCTGGTTAACTCTTAAAGTCAATATCTCAACCTTTTTATAGCTCACATCCCCTTCAAAAGTTATTAAGAGCTATTTATTTGTTTATGGCAACTCCTACAGTCGCTTTTTAGGGTGCTTTTATTGCGAGAACTGGCAGCTGTGTCTGCACTTTGATTTTGATATGCATTGTTATTATGTGTTCTTTGGTACGATATTATATTAAAACGGAATGATACAATTGATTAGGCAATGCGGGAAGCAAACATTTCGATTTGAAGCGCATACTCTGCTTACATCCATTCTCCAATTCGATGATTATACAAATGTGAAGGACATTTGCAATTCAGATAGTGCATCAGATGTTTGTGAATAATCAAGCGTAAGTTGTGTATTTGCCTGATAATAAATTGCTGACGAAAATTTATTTAAAAACAGTACGTTGTTAAACTAACAGACTCATAACACTTATGGAAAATATATTTTCTGTTGTAGAAAGTGCCTTCGAAAGATAAACTCCATGTGTGTAGGTTTTTTTTTTTAATCATCAACCAATTTCTTGAATGTTAAACTGGTTTCGTGCCCCATATGCCATTGTTCGCAATTTTTTTTTTTTTTTTTTTTTTTAGTTAGGTCAGAGATTTATTGAACGGCGCTACGCCTATTAACGGAACCTCCAAGGTTATATTCCAAAAACTGATACATGAATAATTATAAGAATGTGCCGTTTCAGCCACAATACATTCTATTGAAAGTCGTTAACTCCTAGTGGTTATAACACTTAGATACGGAACTTAATATAGTGAGAGTTTTTAACCTCTTAGTGTACAAATTTTCTAAAACGTTTCTATGCATGCTATAAATGGTGCATGTATTAATTGTGTTCATGTAAATTTTTGAACAATTCAACTTAAAACATTACTACTTACTATTTAAAAGCTAATTCTGACCTCAATTAAGTTTTTTCTAAAAGTGATCTCTTCGAATAATCCCATGTGTGTTGTAGCAGTCATATGAAAGAGTCCCTCTTTGGAAATTACCTCAAATTGCAGTTCTGGTCACTTTATAACTTAATGTAAATGAACTTCCTCAGAGCAATTGTATTATACTTAACAATGAAGCTATGAACACAGAGTTGTATGGTCTATATTGTTAAATTATTAGTGGTACACTCTTATGTTTTAACTACCAAACTTCCTTCTAAATGAATACTGTAAGAAATTTAAATCAGTGGCGATAGTACCAAAATGTTTAAAACGACCATAAACAAAGGAATTAAAAATGTGACTGCCTCAGTGTATTCAACTGTAAGTATATTTAACTAGAATAAACCTGTTGTAAACAAGAAAGAGTAAAGAAGAGGAGAAGAGATATTGATGCTGTAACGGAAACTCTTAGCCTTGTGATTGTGGAAGGAAATTCATGGATGTTTATAGAGGCGGTTTCCACCGAGAGCGTATCACTGGCGCTCTCTCTCTCTCTCTCTCTCTCTCTCTCTCTCCTCTCTCTCTCTCTCTCTCCTCTCTCTCTCTCTCATCTCTCTCTCTCTCTCTCCTCTCTCTCTCTCTCTCTCTCTCTCTCCCTCTCTCTCTCTCTCTCTCTCTCTCTTCTCTCTCTCTCTCTCTCTCTCTCTCTCTCTCTCTCTCTCTCTCTCTCTCTCTCTCCTCTCTCTCTCACTCTCTCTCTCTCTCTCTCTCTCTCTCTCTCTCTCTCTCTCTCCTCTCTCTCTCTCTCTTCTCTCTCTCTCTCTCTATCTCTCTCTCCTCTCTCTCTCTCTCTCTCTCATCTCTCCTCTCTCTCTCTCTCCCTCTCTCTCTCTCTCTCTCTCTCTTCTCTCTTCATCTCCCTATGTTTATAACATAGCCAAGTGTTAATGACATAGATAGGTAATTTTCTTTAACCAGAACCATTCATATGGTTCACAGGTCTAGATTTGATTACTACGTAGGGGATTCGGTACCGAAACTTGTGGTTTATTTTACCTGTGCCCCCAAGTAGAACATCCCCGGGAAGAAAGGTAAGGCCGCCATGACAAGTGCAGAGGTCAGGATTCTTATACTTTAGCAGTTGGAAACTCCCCAGCAGGCCAGCAAAATCGTCAACCCATTGAACTGCGATCCAGAAACGACCCCACACTCTGATTTGGAGACCGAAGGCCGTCCTAAGCGGATGAGGAAGTTTTCCTCGGACCTTATCATCCTACCATGCGCCGCCGTGACAACCGCCGACAAGAGACCGTCCGATCGTCCCGGGAACACTCCGAAAAAAATAGTACCTTGGGGCAGGTAGGTCGGCCA